>VUQI01051597.1:20646-37054 GCA_015106735.1 Paratilapia polleni | reverse complement strand
AAAAAAAGAAAAAGAACAAAAAAAAAAAAAAAAAAAAAAAAAAAAAAAAATTCCCAGACAATAAGACAAAGCAAGTACAGTGGAGGCATGTATGTGTTTGTCATCTCACCCTCTCCAGCCGGTGGTGTAGCTCCATGGCTTTGAGGAGATGGTCCTTCTTGGCTCTCAGATTGCTGTTGACAGTTTCACTGATTGTTCTAAGCTCGCTGCATTTGGGCTGAATGGAGTCCTCAGCATAGTGGGACTTCTGGATCAGTTCATCACCCTCATAAGACAAGGCTGCAGCTCTGTCCAGAACCTCCTGAGGATCAGTGTAAAGCAAGAGTTCCGTTTTTTTCCTATAATTATTAAATCAGAATTCTGAAGCTCTTCTTCAAACTGTGCATTCATACAGTTGCACAGTGTTCTTTGTAGCCACATCTACTGTGACTGTCACAGAGGTGTTGTGTTTTGAATGCACTGTGCAACTGTGACAAGATTATTAGGAAACATGAGCCTATAAGATCCTGCAAAATATAAAGGCATTTTGAGTTTTCCCTTTCTCTTGCTTTTTGTGTCTTCCTCTGTTCATCTGTGTGTACCATGTTTCATTTCAATTACTTCCTGTTTTATTTCGAAGGTTTTTCTCTTTTTTTTTGTCAGGGGGATGTTGTGTTTTTACATCCAGCCTTTTTTCACATGTTCCTTACCCCTCTTTAGTCCAGTGTGCCCTCCCTCTGTCTTGTTATGTTGTCTATCTCCTGTTCCATGTCTTCCCTTGTGCTTTAGTTTTCCTTTTCACCTTTATGGCCTTATTTTTCTCTGAGTTAACTGTTCTAAATTGGTGTCCTTAAGTTGGACTTTTCTGGCTTTACCTGCTTCCTGCCTGCAGTGCTTTGTATTATAAAAACAAACTATAACATATTAGAGAAAATGGCCGCATTTTTAGCTGTTTTAGCAGATAAATTATACATGAATATGAAGATGTCTAATCACATTTTATGATGATGACTGGATCACTGTGGTCTATTCTATCAACCTTACTACATAAAACCATAAACACATTAATCATTTAGAGCAAAATGAAACATATATTTAGTATATGTATTTACTTTAATAAAAATGAATTTAAAAATCATTATTTCATTCTATCATCTGCTAAAAAATTAAGACTATTGGTGATTTGTCTTTTGAGTGATTTGTTATTCAAAAATTACAAAAACAAAAAAAGAAATCCACATTATAAAAGATATTATTCAGCTATTTCTGTCACGATTAGACAAAGCTTTAATTGTGATAGTTCGGGTATGACTTACACAGACTTTCTCCTCATAGGTGGTGAGTTCACAGAAGATATGGTCAGCATGGGCTGGGCTGATCCCAACCTCAGAGAAGGTTGCAAGTTTCTCAGACACCTGATCCAGGAGAGCCCTCACCTGCACCAGAAAAGCACGCAGTCATGTTTTCAAGTTTTAAAGAGATTCAGTCTAGTATGTGGGATTTCAGTAAAAAAAAAAAAAAAAAGAAGCTCCAGCTCACCTCTCTGTAGTTATGCTCAAAGTGGCGCAGTTGGAGACACTGTTCTAGTTTTGTTTGATGCCTCACCCAGAACTCATCAAAAGCTCGCTCTGTCTCGTCTAGCTGAGACAGCAATCTGACAGGCAAGGAGAGAGAGATGAAGATGGAAAGAGATTGAGTTAAATAGAGCTAAAGCTGTAAGGGAAAAATTAACAAAGCAGAGAACACAGTAGTGATGCAGACTTAAGTATTTGGATCTTCTTGATTTTTTTGTGTTTGCATGTTATGTAGTGCTAACACCTATTGATTATTACGGGAATCAGTTCTCTCAGTGTGACTTATACTGACTGACCTCAAAGCACGCTGCCTTGACAAATAATATTCCTAAAATAGCTACAGTAGACAAAACTGGCATGAAAAAAAATATCTGGCATCGAAAAAGGTCTTCTGGCTTTAATCTTTGTTACATAAATACATCACCACTGAGAGGATGTGAAATGTATTTATAATTCAGGGGTGGCCTGATATGTTTAGCCCTCTACAATTCTAACTTAGTACAAAGTATGTCAAAAAAGTCTAGTGATAATCATTATCTATGAATGATTATTACTGTAATGTTAAAAGAAATATTCACTCCAAAAAAGTTCAAAGTTTGCCTTAATCAACAAAGAAAAAAGAAAAATTGTTTTTAATCAATTAAAGATATCTGCTAATGTATGACGGTTTGCACTCAAGATTTTTGTTAAATGATAAAACTAGATACTGTTTGTAAAACATTTGAATTTCACTTCTACTAGTCTGGGTCCTGCAATTTTAAAAATACATGATTAGCTTGATTTTTCTTCCTACAGAGAATAATTCAGCCTTGGTTTCCAGTGTGTGTCACTTGTGGTTCTAACCTTTGAACTGTAGCCAGGTTCTCCAGTTCATCCTGGTTCATGTTGTGGTCGGGGTCTCGCACTACAGGCTCGTTGATGCTCTCCAACAGCCTGCTGCCCTGACCCAGGGCCACCAGTATATCCTCCTAGAAATACAAAGACAAATGGGACAGCTTACATTATCTGAACAGATACTCTTATAATGCCAAAGAATGCATTTGTATATTAAAGGTGTTACCTTCATTTTTTCTTTCTTGCTGGTGTGCGTGCTCAGAAGGATGGTTGTGGCCTGTATGTCATTTGGGAGTTCAGTTTCTGCCAGCTCAGTCCCAAACAACTGCAGGGTTTGTGCTGTTTTCTTTACCATCAGTGCAAAGCCTTCAATAGCCTGAGTCACACAAGACACGGCAGAGATTTTCAGAAAAAAAATGCCAAATGTGCTGTTTGCATTGTCAAGTGATGCTGATATAATGCATTATGTGTTTCCGTAGTATAAAAAATTCATATAATGCACATTTATGGAGGGTTTACTAGTTTCAAATTGCAATATGTAAGTAAAACACTTTAAGGCAATATAGTCAGTATTCAATATGGAAAATTTCACTTTATATTTTAATCCTACCTTATAGGCAGGGGTTAAAGTGGACCGGAACGATCTGGAATGACGTCTTCAGTTAATGAGTAATCAAATCTGATATGCAATTTAATATATAACACTGTCAAGAGAGTTAATTTTTTTATGTGCTCAGCCTGGCATTGCTTTCAGCTGACCGGATGGAGATAATTGCTCACTACTGAGAAAACAGTGTCACCCCACACCCTTAGCATAAATGCTTAACCCTTAACACATCCTTTTTTCCCCCTCTCATCAGCATGAACACAGTTCATCACTGTGATGTGTTCATGCTGCAAATGGCAATAAAGTTGTTGTGGAACTTCAGCATCTAGCTGAGGGCTAGCACTACAGAAGATGGGCAAACAAACTGTTTCTGTGCAGTTTGGACCACAAAGTGTTTGCAAGCTAAAGCTACAGAGGCTGTATTTCCCAGGAAGAAGAAAAAAAAACCTTAATGAATGATATGTTCACTCTCAGACAGAGAAGAAAAAGAGGACAGGAGAGGAGGATGAGAAATTATTTTCAAAGGTAAGGACTGCTCAGTGACATTTAATAACCTGGAAATTTAAAGCTTAGGTAATCATACTAGTTTTTCTCACGTATTGGATCTATACATGATGTGTTCAAATGTTGCATGAAAATACTAGGCAGTTTAGTGCAGTTTAGTGCAGGCTAAACTGGTTAATTTGCAGTATTGTGCTTAAGTTTACAGTAATGCACTATGTTGGAAAGCAGGTGCAAGGCAGGTTGTGGTGTTCATGGTCAATTTTAGGTTACATCACGGGTAGCAGACATCAGTTTAAATTAAAGCTAATCTGTCTGCTTATATCTTGTTGAATTCCTTTAAATCCACAAAGAGTAGTAAACCTTAGAGCACAGGTCAACTGATCAAAGGTCAGCTCACAATACATATTTTTATGTGTATTATTCTTAAGTTGTTTTTTTTTCCATGCTGTGCTGCTACAACAGATATTAGGGTTCCCTCACTGCCCAAATCCAACTTTAACTCCTGCTTATAGGGATGCTCATTTTAGAAAAAGGTTTTAGTAAAATGTGTTATGATCAAAGGACAGAACTGAACAGTACATACAGTGCGGTGAGAGATCCACTTCTCATGGCAGTACTCCTGTGTTCCCCCGAGCTCCTGGGTCAGTTGGGTGCGGTCAATATAGGAGTGCAGCTCAGTTATAGAGCTCAGCATAATTACCTGAGCGAGAACACATACATGTTATTTGATTATAAATACATTTACTGTTACTGTATATGTGCAGTTGACTTCTTTGAGAAATCGTATTTCTTTTTTTTCTATTTGACGAGAGAGCACTAGTCACTTATGGAATAAACAGTGTTTCTATAAGGGAGAGACTGAGTGCACGCACCGGCACCTTCATCTTGAACTCATCCTTGTTGAACTTAAAGAGGATGTCGGAGAGTGTGCGTTGCAGGAGGGTTGTGGGCCTCAGAACCAGAACCAGCTGGAGGTTCCCTGGGAAGGAGCCCTGAAATAAGAAAGCACATAGAGACTATGTAGCAAAGAAAACAGGATCCTTCTCCAACCCAAGATAGTCATACATCACACTTCAGCAGGACATGTTCTGTTTTGTTTTTTTCCCTGTTGACTGCATGCACTTCCTATATATTACTTTCCCCCTTTGCCTCTCCTTCTGTCTCCCATGTGAAAATACTCCCTCAAACACATTCATGTGAAGAAGCTTGCAGAGTACCAGAGAATGAGGAAGATGTGGGGGATGCAGGGCACCATCGTATGCCAGGGACATTAATCTTTATGTCTCAGATGCTTCTGCATGAATAATGAGGTAGACAGGGTATTCACACATGTGTACAGGCACATTCACTCAGGTTTTCCCTTTACCAGCCAGCACTGTTAAGCTAAACATGACTACTGTAGTTTTAATTAATTTGTTGATAAGGAATGTAGCTAGAAGTAGACATTTTATAATTGTTCTATTATCTGCTTTATACATACACCTACTTCACTTCTTTCAATCTCTATTCTCTGTTATCAATCCTTTATTTCATACATTTCTTTCCCTGTTCTCAGGAGTTTTTTTTAGCCCTTTTCAAAGCATGGCTTTATTATATAAACACTTGGGGATATGGATATTTAATATGAACAAAATTAGCTTGATTATTTCTTTGCACAAAAGAAAAGAAAGACAGCTGCTTCTAACAACGTACTCAGCATAAAACTCACTACATCCACATAAATCCTTTTGATATTTATCTTTCTGCATATCTACCACGCACTCTGCTCAGCCAACGGACCCAATAAAATGCCATCATGACTGACACCCACTGACAGACCGCGTACTGCTGTGAAAGCAGTTGGATGACAGGGGAGGGTACAGGCTGATCTCCTTTCTTCAGGCAATACAATTGTTAATGCAGCTTTAATTAGCTAATGACCTAAATGGATGGTTTGTCTGACTGGCCATCCTCCCCAAGTGAGTTGGGGAATGCTGGTCTAAGCAGAAGTGAGAGTGAATACATTGTTAATAAAAAAAAAAATCCTCCTGAGAACGGCACTGTTAATGGGATTAATAAATCAATCCATTGTTTGTCCTTGCTGACCTGCTGGAAGACGGAAGATAACTGTGGTTAAAATGGTCATTCACCATCTGCAGAGATGAAACGTGCAATCTGCAGAACATGTGGATGTGTTTGGTACCAGTAGGTGTTATCATAAAACAAAGAAAGGGCTGTTATTAATGGTATTTATGATTAATGGATTTGGCAATACTGTACAGCAAAATCTGAAACAGGATAAAGATTCTATATTTTATCACCATGAAGAAATCACAAGAAAATATCCAAACTAATATCTGAGCCTGTGTGTAGCAAAGCTTGATATATCTTATTCCTAGGAGCAGTCCAATATAGCTCTATTATGAATATTAATGAGACATATTGTTGAACTGTCAAAGAGTGTGATGAGCAAGGACACTGTTGTGAATCCTTACAAGTGCATTTTTAGAGATATAACTATATATTCATGACCAGAGATTCACATCTTCTGTAGGAACGTACATGCTTATGGGTTAAAGGCTTCAGACAGTTTTGGTGGTTGTCAACAATAACGCTATAAAATATCTCCAGCCTTAGCTTCTAAGCATTCATCCATGTTGCTTGGATCTGTGGTCTCTGGCAGTCATGGTCTACTTGTTCTTTGACAATGGCTGACACACACACACACACACACACACACACACACACACACACACACACACACACACACGCGCGCGCCTCAGGAAGAGCCAGATAAATGACAAGCTTTAGGTAGTGACAGACTTAATTAAGACCAGTCTACAAACACTTTCTCTCATAAGACCCAGCTCAGCTGTCCTTAAAACACACTGACCCACATTCAGACCCACAAGCCCATGTATACACAAATACACACATCTACATAGATGCACAACAAAAGACAAAGAGTATCACCCAACAGCAGCCTTATTTTCTCACCGACTTAGACCAACACATCCTGACACACAAACTAAAGAACCCCCCCCCTCTACAGATAGCACCAGTTTTCATCATCGCTTATTTAGCATCTTGGAGGAATCACTTCAAGCAGGACATTATTACAGGGCTGACTGAATGGCCCCCTATTACCAGCCTGTCAACCTGTAAAAGTCTGCCTTGTGGGATTAATAAAGCTTGATTTAATTTGAAATGACTGAGTGGGTCTCCCATGTCTCTGGAGACAGTGGGTGGTAATATCCATCGCTTATTCTCCAACTCAGAGACTTCATCTTTTTATATATCTGTCTTTCTGTTGATTTTGCTGCCTATTTTGCTGCCTTCGGTGTTAATAACAGACATGTGAGGATCTGTTTAACACACAACAGGGCTATTCTATGTTGAAGCTTTAAGTAAAACTGTCCTACACAATTTCCTCAACATCTTTGTCTTCTGCAGAGTGTCTAAGAAATGCAGATTCTTTTGTTTCCAGTGTAGCCGATTTATTCTTGTGCTACACTGGAAGGCAGCACAGATGCTCAATGTTTACCTATAGAAGCTGCAAAGCTGTTAAAAAGTGGACATCTTCTATTAGAATATGACTCACGGTGCTTGTCAACAGACCATTATTTTAGCTCCAATAAAACAATACTGAGAGATTGTGTAAGAGGGTGATTCCCACCCCCTCCATATACACTATTGAGTGCTGCCAGTGCTTCATCAACTCCCTACAGAAAGCATGAAACATAGATGATCATAAAGACACTTTGGCTCACTGTACACAAGAAAAACCTGGGACAAGTGAAACAAGTAAAAAAAGATGCTCCAGAACTACATTTTCCTTGTTAAGCAGTATGATGCAGTGCAGAAAAACAAAGTCCAAGATGAATGCTACTTTGCTTAGTACATTGTGCAAGAATCCTTAACCCAGTGTGAGTTGCATTTAAGTGACTCATTTACACTAATTCAGTTTATTCTTTGAAAGGGAGCCCCTAATATTAAATCAATCTGAAGCCAAGAGGATGAGTGAGATATTTAAATGAACGTGTGAACAAAGGATACTAAATCTTTGTCTGTGTTTATTTGGATTGTTACTGTTTATTTTCCCTGTAGCTGTGAAAACACATGGCTGTGATGGTGATGGGAGAGAGCTTATGGTCGTGTTTTCTCATATTAGTGTTGGAGCTGTGAAGGAGAGATGGGAATGTTCCAACACCTCTCTATGGCCTGATAAGCCTCATCGTCCCATGGGTGAGGGTATATGGACAGTTTTGTCATACCTTGGTCCCCTCACTATAACAACTGATCAAATGTCAATTTCTCTCCCATTGAGACTCAGAGATATTCACAACTCAGGCAGAAAGTAAGTGCATGCTCAGATCTGCAGAGGCAAAGACAAACTTACTGCAATACGAAGCAGGGTCCCCTTCACAGCTGCCCATCGGTCTTGCCGGCGATCAATGACCAGGATGAAACCCACGCCTGCTGACGACAAGCTGGAACACACAATGAGGAAACATTTTCAGCACAAAGTAAACAGAGATCCATTGTGAACACCTCAATGGTTCAGGGGTGAGAAAGTTAGCAGCACAGTGAATGTAGAAGAGATGATATCAGTTTTTATGTAGAGACAGTCTACTACAACCACAGGAAAGGCAAGTAGGGACTTCTCAGTAAATACAAGAGCTCAAAGAGGAAAAGAAAAAAGTAAAAACATTTCCTCTATGACACAGAAGAGAAGCCAAGTGCCTGTTCACAGCTTTCAGTTTTGTTGTGCTGCTCTTTATCTTCTTAGACAGCTGGTACCGTCAATAAAAGGAGATACTGTGAACCGCCTCCAGATTTCTTGGCCATCAGCCTCCAGCCCTCACTTCCCCCCATTCCCCTGCTGTCCTTTGTGGTCCCCGGAGAGATAGAGGGGGGCTACACTGTTTAAACACTGACAGCAACCACTGACGACTGCAAGTGCAGTTCACCAGCAAAATCCCCTCCGCCTACCAGAAACATGTGCATCACGTTTCAGGTAGTGCTACAGCACTGTCTTTACCTTTCAAGCAGAAATATTCCAATGACCCTTAAGTATTTGCTTTCATATCGGCCATTCTACAACTATTAACTACAAAGGTGGGGTGGCAGCAGTTAAAAAAAGAGCAATCCATGCAACCGTGAAAGCAAACAAAAACACAGTAGACGAGGCAGATCCCAGTGTGCTGTGTTTGAAACAGTGGGAGCCAAATGCTTCAGACATTCCCAGAATCCAGACTCTGCACTCCCCTGCACTGCATCTGTACACTATCCAATGAGAGACTGAGAGGTGCTGGAAGAAGAACCAACCAAACCAAGGATGCAAAGTAATGGGCAGCTTTATTAGCCAATCAGCAGATCAAAGCTGATGTGAGTGAGGGTCTGAAGAGGATTTACAGTAGTATGCACCCAAAGCTTTCAGTTCTTCGGGACAATGCTCAGTGTTTATTCATGTCTACCCCTCTACTTTATGTTTTATCTTACTGTAACATTTGCATTCACTCTGACACTTTTCATCATTTATTTTCTACACTGTTTTCCCTTTCATCTTTTCCTCTTTCTCCTCCTCCATCATCCTCACTTCTCAGTCGTGCACACAGTCATCTACACCATCTCTCAGAGTCCCTGCTTTACAACTCACAATGTTTGACCGAGGCAGAGCGGGACAAGAGCTTCTCTTCCTCTAAGACATTTATGGCTACTAATATGAGAGGGTGGTTTATGCTGAACATACAGTGCCAGAGGTTGAGAAATTTGTTGATTTAATATTTGGACTAATTCAGTAGTTACACAACTTTAAAGTAAAGAATTAGCAACAGTTTTTTAATTTGGGGTTGGAAGTCGATGGTGAATGTGAATAAAATCTAAGTGGACATACAATTTTTTGTATACTTATGGCATTTTATTGTCCCAACAACTGTAAAAACTGTTAATTTAAATATTCATAGAAATTGTCTGGTAATATGGAGGCTGCACATCTATGAGTGTCCCTGTAATAATTGGATTTCTTATGACAAAGTGTGCAGAAGCACCTCGAGCTGTGTGTTGAGCTGTGAAAAAGCTTTTGCCTAAAGCCACTGCAGTGATGGGACAAATCGCCTGGTTGAGTGCATATGCAGATGTACAGAGTAACACACATCATGCTGCTACAGTCTCCTCTCTTCTGTTGTACAGAGCATAGCAGAGAAATGTGTGTCTTTGTGATATATTAAATTAGAAACAATCAACTAGTTGCTAAGACAGTGATTTGTATATCTATAAGGTAGAGATCAATTAGACAGCACAGGCCTCAGCATTGTCTCATCTTGATTATTGCCCTGCAGTATGGTCTAGCGCAGGGGTCTCGAACCTGCTGCTCCGGAGCTGCATATGGCTCTTTTGCCCATCTTCAGTAGCTCTCTGTGGCTTTGACAAAAAACTACATTAATACGAATATGTAAATGAACAATGGTTAATTTTTTTTAAAACATTTTCATTTTTTTCATCACTTTAAGTGATTCTTTACATTCTCCAACTTTAAAAAAAACGTGTAGCCTACACAGCAAATTTCTTAAAAAAAAAAAAAAAAAAAAAGCTTTGTTAACTAAAATGTGTGTCGTAGTCTACGTCTATCGCCTGGCACCTTGTCTTCTTAATTTTTCTGAAGCTTAGTAGTGGTGGTTAGCATGGATGTATACACATCAATGGCTAGTCATTAGTGCTCTGGATTCCAAATCCAAAAGGAAAGGAAATATTCCAATAAGTTATTGAGGAAAACAGAATTTAACAGATCATGGACAGATTTGTTTGCTTTCACTGACAATGCTGCTGGCTTACCAGTATGCTTGATCTGTGGCTGGATTTTAGTCTAAATTAAACTGAAACTGGCCATTTTTTAAACTTTTGCTATTAGGCTGCTCCAATATTTTATTTATTATCAAAGTAGGTTACTTTTAATTTGATTCATTTGCACAAACACAGGTAGAACTCAAAGTGGTCTGCAGAGCTTTATTAGTAGGCTTAAACATGCTAATAGATATTTTTTCCTCCAGTTCACCATTGTTCAGTTTTGCTGGTAAAAAACGGTAACTATTTTTTTTATTTGGTTCCATAATTTCATAAACGCAATTTAAAATGCAAAGTTAAAATACCAAATACTCCTAAATTGCAAACTGAGTAGTGACATGTCGTAAAGATTTTAAGTATTTACACTTAATGTTGATAGGCTCTTAACAGTAAGTGTTGCTGACTCCTGGTCGAGTGATATAACGGATACGATTTTTAAAAATGCAAATAGCACAAAATAGAGCAGCCTCTGTTACACTTTGTTATGAATATAGAACAATGTAACAATTCATAAACTCATAAATATTCTTAGGCTGGTCAATTGTTTAACATATATTACTATATTCTTTACTTGTATTTATATTGTTGGTACCAAGATTCTATTTACATTGTATATAAATGCATATTCCATCTCAGATCAGGACTATAAAGGAATGGCCACACTTTGCCCACTTATAACATTTTGGATTTACATTAAAATAATGAATAAACTTATAAAATGTTGGCATAAATCCACATTCCAAAGACTTGACCCATCCCCCCCTTAAGTGGTCATGGTTTTGTCATGGTTTGAAGTGCACCTGCTTAATGCCCCCTCCCCCCTGCAGTCTGTCTGCTGACTGTATTCACCGAGATACAGAAAGCATTTAAAGGGGTTCATTTACTGAGTGTGGGTGGATGCAACAACCAGAGTAAATTAATTAGGATTTTTCAAATCACAGGACAGGACTCAAATTAGTTCAGTGCTCAACACATCCCAGCAGTCAGCCAAACAAGCATGCATATGTATGTATGTACAGTGCTTAACAAATCAATTAGACCACCTGTCATAAAAACGAGAAAGACCATCCAGCATGACGAAGTGCTTTAATGCGGACTCTTTCCTCTTCAGTGAGTTCTCGCCGTTTTACCATTTTGAACAGGAGTTCAATTCAGACTGAATTCACGTTTTTATACCCAAATTTGAGCCGGCACATTGGACTTCACTGAGAAGTCAGGAATTAATCAAGCATAACATTCAGACACTAAAACTACTTTTTCTGTTTAGGCATGCAAGTAAATAACTGTAATTTGGCATCTTAATCAAAAAATAATAATGTGCTTTACTATTGTTCTGCTTTTTTGTAAAACAGTACATTTGCAAATTCATGAATAACAACAATAATTATAGTTTAGCATTAAAAATATCATTTCGATCAAAGAGCTTGCTCATATTGGTGGCTTAACCGTTACAGAAACATAAAAATGATTTTAGTAATTACCAATACTGTTAATTTAGGGCAGCTGTGACATAAACCTTACATTGGGTGGTGGTCCAATAAATTTGTTAAGCACTATATGTATGAGTGTATCAACATAAGGAATTATGTCTACAATTAATATTGATCCAAGGGTGTTAATTTCAAACAAGCAGCAGCTGTCCAAGGTCAGAACAGACATTTGCCCCTGGATTCTGTGTGCCCTGCTGGGGGTTGTCTGTCCCTCAGGTAGCTCCAGCCATCTGTCTGTGCATTGAGAACAGCTTGAGGCTGGATCAACACCATCTCACCCTTGTAAATGGTAAATGGACTGGTACTTATATAGCGCTTTTCTACTCAGATACTGTGTACTCAAAGCGCTTTAACTACATGCCACATTCACCCAGTCACACATACATTCATACAGCACTTTTATCTACACTTAAGTGCTTACTAACATTCACACAGACACTCACACTCCGATGAACGCATCGGGAGCAACGTGGGGTTCAGTATCTTGCCCAAGGATACTTCGGCATGCAGACTAGGGGAGCCAGGAATCGAACCACTGACCTTCCGATTAGTAGGCGACTCGCTCTACCTCCTGAGCCACAGCCACCTCATGGATG
Source organism: Paratilapia polleni (assembly GCA_015106735.1). Taxonomy (NCBI): domain Eukaryota; kingdom Metazoa; phylum Chordata; class Actinopteri; order Cichliformes; family Cichlidae; genus Paratilapia; species Paratilapia polleni. The sequence continues at coordinate 24,648 of VUQI01051597.1, read as the reverse complement.
ACCGTCCATCACATGAGAGAGTGGCCAAAAAGTAGGTGAATTAACAAAACTGTATCTGGTTGTAGGGAAAATTAAATCCAAACAGCCAAACATTTGACAATTAACTTTGTAGTATTTACTTCAAAGCTCCATTATTAAAGTAAAAGCTGTACTGACCTCTAATCTAAAGGCCCACCATTGCAGTCACATGCATACAGAGGCATGCCTTAGTGCTCATGTGAGGTTATCACACACACACACCTCTGCTTGCTGTATGCATTATTCAGATTCAACCAGCTAGAATCACTGCTGGTTTCTATTTATACACACTGTGCCATTTTAGGGAGGATGAAGGAAGGGCAGTACAGACAAGAGGAAGAGCTAAATCAAGAAACCCAAAGACTAAAATGTGAGGGGAAAAAAAAAGATCAAATGTAGCTCTCTCCACAACAACACAGACACAGGTCGGTTCTTCGAAACGTGGCGTTTATTGCTTGAGTTTTCTCTGCTAACTCAGTCACGCCGTGAGAACTTGTCACGAAAAGAGGTCCGTGAGTCCTTAAATCACTTTGTCCGCATTGGCTTCAGACATCGACAGTTTCAACTTTGAATGCAATATCGCAGAACCTCGAGGGGCACATCCACTCATGGGGGGCATCTCTTTGCATCCTCCCGCTAACTCTCAAGTATGTTCTCGCGAGACACATTAGAGTCCCTTAACAACGACAAAATAAACTGTAACGCATAAATTTACTGTACATTACATCACGTTTTACATGGATACATTTATGAAATTATGTAACCCATTATAAATCTGTCATTAGTGTGCATCATGGGCTTCACATACAACATTACTCAACAGCATTTACATCAAAGAACAAATAAAAATGAACAGGAAAAAAACACAGACACTTCATAACATTTATTGGCCACAGAAATCCCAGCCTATTCTTTTGTAGAAAACCGTGAGATAACCGAGTATTAGCCATTGAATAAATCTAAAGTGAGGCTGTAATCTGATAACTGCTGCCACCTACTGGCAGACACAAATACATCTGTTTCCCTCTTCTACTCCATCGCTATCCTTCCTCCGTCTGTCTCTTTTCAGTTCAGTTGATCTGCATGTCTTTGGACTGTAGCAGACAACCCAAGAACATGAAAACCTCCTTCTTTTGAGCCACATTCAAAGCCAGAACCACTCCTGTTTTGTTAAATAATGTTTAAAATAGTCTGGTCCACATGGTTCATCCATAAACCTACACACTTTCATGCAGTGCAACGACAAGAGGGAGAAAACGAGGCAATGGTGACACCGGGAGAGTGACGTAAGAGTGAAATTAGAGGTGAAAAAGTTCAGAGGTATGCGGGCAATTTTGTGTATGTGTGGCAATCAGCCAGTGAGGGACTTTACCTGGGCACGCTTGTCAGGTAGGTCAGCACGTTGTGAAACTCCCTGTCCGTGATCTCCCCAAATGCAGGGAATTCTGGGAACACAATGATGGGACTGCCATTATCTCCTCTTCCTCCTAAGAAAAAAGAAAACAAGATACATTGAAACTTTCCAGATAAAACGTGGATTTTGTAAGAATGCATTTTATACATCTATATAAGACATAAGTAATGTAAGGAAAATGTCTTTTTACATACTACTACTAGAATAAAAGAATAAAGCACTAAGAAGAAACTGCGGTCACAAGGGGGCACTGATGTGAAAGACATATTGTGACGACTTGGAGGCTGTGCAGAAAAAAATATTCATCATAACATATAGTCTTGTAGAGTCTCATTCTCTTCAACAGACAATCAACACAAAGCCACTGGTTTGACAAAGATTTATGTTTTCCCCAGTACTGATTTCCAGTACAGGATTTAAATGTTATATTCTGACTGAAAATGAAGTATGAGACTTTTTTATCTGTCAGCTGAACCCTGCGCTCCCTTCAAACCAAAGAGAAAAGCAGATGGGAAAAAAACAAAGCAGAAATTGTTTACAATAAACAAATATTTGTGTGTTCATCACTTGCATTAAGAAGATGAATGAGGATTACATAACGATTCAAGATGGAAGGATGAAGTAAAATGGAAAAAATATACGAGATAGAGGGATGCTTCTGTGTTTGCACACAGCGAACGACGTTGACGCCAACAATCTCACCTCACACACGCGCACACACACACACCCGTCCCTGTGTGAAACAGCTGCTCTGTCAGCGCTTGTGACTGGAATATAAATCTCTCTGCCTTTTCTTCCCTCATCACTATAGCAACAGCAAGTGCATGGTCATGGTTTCGACGTCTGCTTAGATCTTTGTCTGCAAAATGGTTTCCTGATTCACGCCTCAGAGAGGACAGTTTTTATTACTGTAGGAATGGATAGAATAGGTGTCATATCTCGAAATCTCTTTAAACCTGTGTAAAAAGTATGTCTCTGGAGCCAGAAGCACTGGAAATGCAGCGGCAGTAAGTGAAATATACCAGGTAACAGGAGCAACAAGGCATGGGCCACAACGTGACAGTGATGAGGAAACAGAGGTGACATTTGAATAGCAAATTAAAACTGCCCTGTTCAGTTGAACTATGAAAACATCAGGGGGGAATGGCAGATCATTTTAAACAGCAAATAAAAACACACATAACCCTGATCAGGCCAAGCAGACAGACAGGAAAAATAAAAACAAACATAACAATTTGACCTGAAAGGAAGGCGAACTTCTTTTTGAGGTCGGGAGTGATGTCCGCAGCGCGGAGGGGGCTGCTGTCCAGCTGCATGATCTCATCTGGAGAAAAAAGACAGACACAATTATTAGCAACACATCTGAACTGAATATATAAAGTTCAACATGAAGTCTAATAGGTTAACTTCAGTCCTTTTAATTATCAGGCTTGCTTAGACTATCATGTTTTTAATAATTCATCTACCAACTCCGCACATAACTGATTAATATAAATGGACATAGAAGTATGCATGGACATGCATACGTCACAAAAAACAATTTCAGATTACACAAGTCGTTTCTGCTGTAAGCAAACAGTATTGATAAGTTAACAGGCTTTGTTAGCAACTCCTCATCCCCGTGTACTCCCTTCATACAGATTAAATTAATCAGATTTAAGGTCATTCCCCCAGTTGGAGATAGAAATTCTAATTATACTGGGGCTCAAACTGGAGGTTAGGGAGGCTGTAACATAACATGTAGGAATAGAGTGATATTATAATGATATACAATAGTGTGGTCTTCACCACAAAGCACAGAAGTACAGATTAAATAAACATGAAAATGCCTTACAAATCTCACTCTCTGAGCTGTTAGCCTTCATGAATGTGCATTAAAAAGCACCTACTTTATGTCCTTAGCTTACATGAACACATCATTTTCCACATCACATAAGAGTTTCTCGCTATGTTTCTCTCAACTCTTGTCAATGGTTCGAAGTGGAAGGGGCTCAGTTTGAAAACTTACTTTGGTGAACCAATCAGGGGTGAGCAATAATCAATTAGGAATTTGATGGAAGTAGTGGAGTTGCTTTCTGATTTTGGCACAGGCCACTGTGATGAAGAGGTCAAAACTCCAGCAACACTTAGAGTATACTGAGCAACTTTTTTGCTTGTCTAACATATCTTGTGGCCTCCATCAGGGTCAAGAAATAAAGTTGTTCAATATACTCAAAGTGCTGCTGGAGGTTTGACTTCTTAAGGTTTTATCTTCCACTCTATGCTCCTTGGAAGTAGGCACAACTGTTTGAAACCAAGACACACAAGGTGTGAAACCAAGTTTTCAAAAGCTTCCAATATAAACATATGGCAGCACATGCACTGATTTATTCACAAATATTCAGTATTTCATTGTAAATGAAAACTGACCATACTTCAACTTGAAACTGATAGCTAGGCAGCAAAGGGCAAAACAGATCAATACAAAGTACAAAACAGATTGCTACAGATAGTCATACAGTAATCTACACTACTTCAACTAAATGTGTGTGTGTGTGGGGGGGGGGGGGGGTTTTAAAAAAAAAATTTTG
>VUQI01051597.1:6272-20626 GCA_015106735.1 Paratilapia polleni | reverse complement strand
CATTTTCAGTGTCAATTACTTATGTTGAGATGCCTTTAATGAGAGGAGCTCAATAATATAAGTGTTACACGCGCTCCAGTGTACTGGCACATTTATCATCCTTTGGGCCATGGATTTAAGGACCACAACGATAAGTAGAAATCAAAATCTAAGTAACAATTGGTCCGTTACTGGCCCCATCTTCTGAGAGGTTTTTATATCTAGTTGCCACCAAACGGGGCTCTGTATAGGTTCATTCAGGTGTTTTGGGATGTCGATAAAGCCAAAAATAAATAAATAAATAAAATCTCAAAACAGAACATGGCACCACCCAATTTCTTTCTAAAAATTTCTCATAGAAAAATTAATGCTCACCAAGATATCCATGAACAGAGATCTCTAGTATATTATGCAAACCAAACCAAACCAAAAAAAACCCCAGAACATTTATTTGTGGGCGCTGGCCTCACTACAACAAGTGGCATCTAGGAATCAGAAAAGCCAGAAGTTCACAGGATGGGAATTTTCTGTAAATGTGGATGTGAATGTAGACAAACATCTTTAAATAACAGAAAAGAGCAATATTGACTTTTTGTATTAGTGTGACTTTGTTTGCTTCATTTTCCTAATGCATTCCACACTGTATTCCCATGTTATTGTCACACTGTAGCAAAAATAGTATTTTATTAGGTGATCATTATGATCATATTTGAAAATGACATTAGTTTGGCCTCTGTGGTTCTGGTTCTGGCACATCCCATCGAAGCTTGACTGGATTGGGATCTGAGAAGTTTAGAAGCCCAGGCTCTTGGATGTATTCCTAAAACTGTCCCCAAGCAGTTTCCAGTGTGGCAGGGCGCAGTGTCCTGATGGGGCTTGCCATTGGTCTGATGTGCGGTCAGTGGTTTTAATGTTGTAGCTAATCTGTGTATAGGGTGAGCACTCAGTTACATTTTTTTCTTTCGATAGCTTTAGTAAGAATCCACTAAGATAAACAAGAAAGGGAATGTCTAAAAAGTACATGAAGAAAATTTGTTAGATTTCAAGAGCTCCAATATAAAGATATAGTATATGGCGTTAGAATAGTTTATCCTAGGAAACTCAAGACCTGGTCAACTGGAGAACATGAGACTCTCTAAAATACACAAAAAACATTCAGAGAAAACCTAAGTATAGTGACAAATACACAGAAAAGATGAATACACAGTCTGTCTCCAGAATCTTTCCTATATGGCACCGTACCTGTGTCCATTATATTTGCCAGAGCAGAGCGAGGCCAAAATAGGTTCACCTGGTCTGGTACATTCAGTCCATCACACAATGTTCCACATTGTTAGCCATGCTGTCTCCTTCTTTAGCATGGATTTTAGGTGACTGACACCATCTCTTTACACGAACACTCCTCTGAGTGTAGCTTGAACAAACCTAAGTCTTAGTGTTACTCTTTGCTTGACAGCAAGTCATCTCAGGTTACTTCCCCTTAGGGTATCATCACTATCAGAGAGTTAGTGTGGTGGGAAACAAAGATGTATGTTGCTGTCTTTCCCTTTCACACACAGAAACAAACACACACACACAGTTTGGTGACAGGACTCATTTAAGACTGCCCTGTTGGTCTGCCATTTTAAGTTTCTTCTGTCCTTTGAATCTGTTTTGCTCCCAGCTGTTGCCTACATGGAAAACACTATGTGTGATGGAAACCTAACATTGCACATCAACCTGAACACACCATCCCCACCATGAAACATGGTGGTGGCAGCATCATGCTGTGGGGATGCTTTTCTTCAGCAGGGAATGGGAAGCTGGTCAGAGTTGATGGGAAGATGGATGGAGCTAAATACAGGCCAGTCCTGGAAGAAAACCTGTTAGAGGCTGCAAAAGACTTGAGACTGGGGCGGAGGTTCATCTTCCAGCAGGACAACGACCCTAAACATACAGCCAGAGCTACAATAGAATGGTTTAGATCAAAGCATATTCATGTGTTAGAATGGCCCAGTCAAAGTCCAGACCTAAATCCTATTTCACTAGCAAGGACCATTACCCCAAATGTGAAATTATCTCCAATGAGAATCTGTGGCAAGACTTGAAAATTGCTGTTCACAGACACTCTCCATCCAATCTGACTGAACTGGAGCTATTTTACAAAGAAGAATGGGCAACAATTGCAGTCTTCAGATGTGCAAAGCTGGTAGAAACAAAAGACTTGCAGCTGTAGTTGCAGCGAAAGGTGGTTCGACAAAGTATTGACTCGGGGGCTGAATACTAATGCATGCCACACTTTTCAGATTTTTATTTGTAAAAAAACTTTGAACACCATGTATCATTTTCCTTCTACATCACAATTATGTGCTACTTTGCGTTGGTCTTGCACATAAAATCCCCAAAAAATACATTTAAGTTTGTAGTTTTAACCTGACAAAATGTGGAAAAGTTTAAGGGGTATGAATACTTTTGCAAAGCACTGTATTTGTTATTGGTTCAGTCATATTGTGTTTGTCTATAACAATAACCTAGATGAAAATAATTTTAACAATAAACAATACAGGAATCCTAGTCATTTCTGGTCATTGGGAACTACAATATTATGTGAAGACCATTAATTGCTCAGGTTTTGGGCATTTTAGATATTAAAATTCTTTCCTTCACACATTGTCCACACAGCAGTAAACAAAATTGCTCATGCAAAACAAAAAAACAGTCAGAACCTTATAGGACCTTTAAGAAACCAATCACGAAGAAGCTGGCCAAGAAAATAGGTTTTCAACATCGTTTTTGATGCTACCCTATGTGTAAAAAACAAAATTAGTAATAAAGACAATGCAACTCAGTGGCATCGTGTGACCTTTGTGAAGTTTATCACAAATGCTCCCATACAGCCTCTGTTTACTGGAGCAGGTGGTTTTAAATCTTGCATGACAGCAGGAGACCTCTGAGGTGGACTCATAGATTACACTAATCTACCACATCCAGGAATACACAGACACATGTATCCAGTGTTTAGTAAAGTGTACATGGCAAAAGCAAAAGGAAAAACCTGACCCGACGTGCTCTGTAGTCACAATCATGAGTCTAATAATCTGACTTCATATTCTCCTCCAGTGGACGTTTCTGTTTGTGAAATGCCAGTGGTTGCACTAATTCATTTATTGTAAATTACAGGCCAACCTGTAGGTGGATGAACAATGCTGATTGCACGCTCTAACTAACTGAACCTGAGTTTGTTTTTAGAGGAATAATCTCTCCTTAAAGATGAGTCAGTTTTGTCCTTTAAATGCTCTTAAGACCACGAGATAATAAAGATTTCCTACTGACAGGCCTCTACAAATGTTAACTGGAGCAAAGCTTTCTTTTCCTCTTTTCTTTCAAATTAACCTCAAGTGAGGGTGTCGCCCAAAAATGTCTTCTTAACAACAGAAACTGAGCAAGTGGATATAGGCCTAGATAAATGACCATATCTGTGATGTTTGTAACTTGGTAAAGCAGTGTTGTCATGCTGATAATGGCCAGTGCTGCCTGAGGTGATTGGACACAAAGCTGCATCAGGCTAGCCATCTGCAAAGCGTTAACAGGTGCTCACAGGTGCTCAAAAGCTCCTAATGTGCTCAAGTTCACACAGAAACCTCAGAGAGTTTCCACTTTCTGACCTCCCCAGCCACACCTTGCCCCAGAATCTCCCACGCATATCAACCAGACCCCAACCCAGGCCAGCAATAGTCGCACTGTTTAGAGAAAGAGGCTATTCAGTTACTGAAAAATCCCCCCCCTCCCGAATGTCCGATTCGGCCCCATTTTACAGCCACTGTTTTTTTGTTACCATAACTCTGTTTGGTAACCTTCTATATACAAATGTATCATAATCACAAAATTTTCTTAACATTTTTATCTGTTTACTCTATAGATCTTCAGAATTTTCTTGCATGTTGACACATATAAAGTTTTAAAAGCCCCTCTGGCCATCTGAATGGAAGATGAAACAGTAAATGACACAGTATCAGATATTACAAGACAGTGAAACTACTAAAGCTTCTGTTCCAATCTCTCTTTCTTTGTATTTTCTCTCCTCCGAGTATCAGTGACATCACAACAATCTAATGTGAGACAAAGATGTATGTGTAACAGACCAAGATTATTACAAATATCTTACACATCCTCGCAATAAGAAAACAAGAATAATGAAGCTCACTGATAATAAAAGGACCAAATTTCTTTTGGATTTATACTGTTATTTACCAGCATTGTTGTACATGATAGATAGGTAGACAGTTTCAAAGAATGTCTAATCCTTGTAATAAGAATAACAAATTTCAGTCTTAATACAAGATTTTATCTCATTACAATTTTTTCCCTTTGAAATATTTAAAGTTATTAAAGCATTTTTTTCTGCACTTTAGTGATACAAATACTCACCATAAACAAAATGTAACTTATTTCAACATTCCCTACATACTCACATGCAGACAGACAATCACATACACCACCTGCTGGGTGAGGCGCTAATGTTCTTTAAAAAGCTTAACGACTGGGATTAGTGTCCACTCACATACACGTTTGTGGGCAACTAGTCAAACGTTAGTGGGTCACAGTGACACACCTGGACTGCCTGCCACTACTGACACAGATTAAGCAGGCCTGGATGAGAGGACTGAACAATCCTGGTTTGACGGGTCAGAATGGCAAAAAAACAGAAAACATACACAAAATTCATATGCAACAAAACTAACTATTATCTTGTTAATTTATGGTTAAAAACTTGATTCCTCCACCAGAGCTTGTTACCACTCCTTTTCTACGATCTGATAAGAAATGTACTCCAAAACTATCTTAAAACTGAAATATCTGACAGTTCAGATCAGGGAGAAAAGGGGCAGGGTGCAGAGAGGTGGGGGTGGGCAACAAATGGCAATAAGGTGCTTACAGGGTCATGGAGGAGGAGGAGTAGCAGAAATAAAGCAAATGGTTGAGCAGAGACAGATAAGCCCATATATTATAGAGGAAGACAAAGGGTGATATTTAAGGGGAAAAAAGTGATGTTCCATACAAATGGATGCAAAACACAAAATACTGAATCCAAACTCCTGAAAACACCCCTGAAAAAAAAAGAAACAACTAAAAATTACCTCAGCTCATTGTGACCTACAGTGAAGGCTGGCATAGTTTGGGTCCATTTGTCCCTTCTGGAGAAAGGGTCACTGCAAACTGACCTTTATCTTATATGGAAACATTTCTATGCTGCAGGGTGTGGTCCCTTAAGAAGACAATATTCCTGTTCATAATGATTTGATTAGCATGAAAATGGGAATAAGTTGCTGCCTGGATCTTGTTCATGAATGGGGAAAGAGTGGAGAGGACACTGACAGATGGATTGGTGCAGCGTCTGCAGTGATGCAGAAGCTGTACTGGTCTGTTTTTGGTGACGGGAGAAGCTAAGCTGTCAGTTTAGTGTCTGATCTATGTTCCTACCCTCACCTGTGGCCATGAGTAGTATGGGTAGTGACCAAAAGAAAAAGACCATGGACATTCCTCTGAAGGATGGCCAGGCTCACTCTCAGAAACAGAATAAAAAGCTGCTCCTCCTCCACACTGAAAGGAGCCAGTTGATGTAGTTTGGGCATTTGACTAGGATGCTTCCTAGGTGAGGTGTTTCGGGCAAGTCCAACTAGGGGGGTGGGAGACCCCAAGATAGACACAGGACAAACTGGAGAGATTATCTGTAGGTAATGGCTCGGTGTCCACCGGATAAGTTGGAGGCGGTGGCTGGGCATCTCTGCTTCAACTGCTGCTCCCATGACCTGGGCCCAGATAAGTGGCAGAAAGATGGATGGACGGACAGACAGATGGAAAATGATATATGGTTCAATCCCTCCAGCAGAGTTCCAGAGACATCTAGAATCTCTGTCAGTGTGCACTGATGCTGCTCTGGCAGTACATGGTGGACCGACACCTTATCAAAGTCTCTTTGAGACAGGCTGCAGGCTGTATTTGTAACATCAAAGGTGACACTCCAGAAGAAGAAAGTAGGAGGGAAGAAGGGAGAGGAACTAAAACGACTTGTTTCATACCATGGATGAACTGAGGGGCTGCACAAACACCCAGTATAAGAAAAATAAGTATTATTTAAAACTGTAAGTCGTGCAAATCTACTCAAATTGAGTCCAAGAATAAAAATATAAAGCCTGAAATGATCATAATAGGTCCCCTTTAAGATAACAGAACTATTACTTAAATTGCTGTTAAATACAAGAATAAAAGAGAAAGAGAGGGATAAAGAATGAATATTTTTTTTATAAAGAGAATAAAGCGATGAGAGAAAATGATGTAACTTACCACACAACCAGTTGCAGCGGCAAGAAAATCTGTAGTAACTTTCCACTTCCTCAAGAGTGAGCCGGACATGACCCCCAATTTCTTCAACTGGCCCCAAAAATGCATCCAATACTCCCTCTACCATTTCATCTGTGCTCTTCTGATCTTCCATATCTATGTTTGTATTTTCTTCAGTCTCTTCATTCTCCATTGACCTGGAATAAGCCTCTATCTCACCTTCCCTTTCCTCTTTTTGCTCTTCACCAGTAAGCAGAGAATCTATGTGTCCATTCATTACAAACCAGTCCAACTCCTCACTGTCAGAGCATTCGTGTGAGCCTACACTTACCTGTCCTGCTAGAGTCACCTCAGAGTCTGTTTCCATGCAAAACCCAGAATCTAACTCAACCTCCACATCTTCCTCAATCAAGGAGCCCAAATCTGCTATCTCCTCTCCTCCCATCTTTCTGTCCCAGTCTATATCTCCCTCACTCCTCTTCCCCAGCATTTGTTCCATGTAGCATCACAAATGGTATCACAGTAACAATTTCCCTCTCATTCTGACTCCACCTTTCCCCAAAATCTACATTTAACCTCTTGGTTAAATGGTGCTCTACAGCCTGCAGATACAGGTCAGTAACTGAGAGGACTTCCTATTGCAACCTCAGGTTACCTTCCCTCTATACAAAAGCTACAGTGTAGTACTAGACCCCACCCTCTCTCCTGGTCCAACTACCTTTGTACCTCCCCTAAAAGGACAGTTATCTGTCTATCTAGCTACCAGCTCCAAATTGGTCATATATGACAGAGTCTGATCAAGAAAACAGAAGTAGTCATGCCTCTTTATGATAAGTCAAGAACAGGGAAATGGATGCAATGTTATGCTGCAGAGTGTCACTTTGGTTAGGAAAGGTAGTACAGCTCCCAGTCCTCATTTACCTACGCCAACAAAACTTACGATCCTTGTCTGCCTTATCTCAGGAGATGTGGACTAAAAGTACAAAGCCTCCTTTCTGACCAACCCATTCAAACACTGCCTGCATCCCCATTTAACCATTCACTGACTCTATCCATTGAAAGCCTCTATTCTTGTTTACTCCACTCAAAAGACCCCATTCTTACAAACTTACTGAAAGACTTAATTCTAAGGAGACCTCTCAAAGAAAGACGCTGTTTCTTAATACAATGTGGCAATTTAGATTCCATTTCAGTGAGTTGTCCAAAAGATACTTTTCAGTCAAGACAGGCTAATAGACTTGATTCTGTCTCTCCTAATTCAGCCATTATCTAGTAAAAGAAGTCCCGTGGTGCTAAAAGGTTTGGGCAAGATATATTTGTGTAAAGTTTGTGCAGCTTGCCTCTGCATCGGTCTGCTTGTGTGGGTCTGTGCTGCAGGTGTTTGTGGGACTTAGTCTTTAACCTGTGTGTTTGCTCTATGGCCAAGGGCATGCAGGTTATCAGTGTCATAAACCTTATAAGATTAAAGCTAAAGCCATTAGACTGGAGAAATATGCAACTTAAAGTGAGCAAGAGAGTCAAACAAAGGGACAGTCCAACAGATCAACTCACAGTCTCGGTCTAATAAAAGACACTGTTTTTCCCATTAAGCGTATGTGTGAGTACTGAGACAGAAACACCTGGACTATCAGCTGTACTATCTCAGCCTCAGAGATGTATTCATCAGAAATTTGGCCACTGTTAGCACAAAATGCATCTCAATGCATAAAATGGCTAAACTTTAAAATGTCTCTTTTTTTCCCCATTTTGATATGGCCAAAATATTCTCAGCAATATAATCCTTTTCATTACCAGCTGCAATCAACAGCAAGACTCACAGCATCATCTACTGGTTTTCCATCCAAATAAATTGTTTTATTCTGACATTACAAGTCTTGAAATCAACTTTTGCATAGGCCCAAATCACAAATTTGTCTTAGACTTCTATTTTTATACCATCAGCCCTGATTAGAACAAAACTTAATTGGGGTAATGGGAAAAACTTAAGTAATAACACCAGTGGACAAAGACTTCTTACAGAACACACAGAATACAGTTAAAGGCATTTTCTTAAAATATTATTGAACCATTACATTTTATTTAATGAGTTATATACACTCACTGGCCACTATATTAGGTAGGTCACTAGTAACAGGTTGAACCACTTTTGCCTTCAGAACTGACTTCATTCTTCATGGAATAGCTTCAACAAGGTGCTGGAAACATTCCTCAGAGATTTTGGTCCATGTTAGCATCACACAGTTGCTGCAGATTTGTCAGCTGCACATCCATGATGCAAATCTCCAGAAAGGTGCTCTATTGGATTGAGATCTGGTCACTGTGGAGGCCATTTGAGTACAGTGAACTCATTGTCATGTTGAATAATCCAGTTTGAGATGGTTTGAGGTTTGTGACATGGTGTGTTATCCTGCTGGAAGCAGCCATCAGGAGATGGGTACGCTGTGGTTATAAAGGGATGGACATGGTCAGCAACAATACTCAGGTAGGCTGTGATGTTTAAACAATGCTCAACTGGTACTAAGGGGCCCAAAGTGTGCCAAGAAAATATCCCCACACCATTTTACACCACCACCAGCCTGAACTGTTGATACAAGGCAGGACGGATCCATGCTTTCATGTTGTTTATGCTAAATTCTGACCCCACCATCTGAATGTCGCAGCAGAAATCAGGACTCATCAGACCAGACAACATTTTTCCAATGTTCTACTGTCCAATTTTGGTGAGCCCGTGCAAATTGTAGCCTCAGTTTCCTATTCTCAGCTGATAGGAGTGGCACCCAGTGTGGTCTTCTACTGCTGTAGCCCATCTGCTTTAAGGTCTGTGGTGTTGTGCATTCAGAGATGCTCTTTTGCATACCTTGTCTGTACCTTGTGTGGTTATTTCACTTACTGTTGTCTTCGTTTCAGCTCGAAGCAGTCTGGTCATTCTCCTCTGACCTCTGACATCAACAAGTCATTTTCACCCAAAGAACTGCCGCTCATGGGATATTTTCTCTATTTCAGACCGTTTTCTGTAAACCCTAGAGATGGTTGTGTAGGAAAATCCCAGTAGATCAGCAGTTTCTGAAATACTCAGACCAGCCCATCTGGCACTTTTCTTCCCCATTCAGATGCTCGGTTTAAACTTCAGCAGGTCATCTTGATCACGTCTACATGCCTAAATGCATTGTGTTGGAAGCAACTCAGTGCATTTAGACATGCTAACAAGCAGTTGAATGCGTGTACCTAATAAAGTGGCTGGGGAATGTATTTTAGCATACAATTTCCACTGTTCAAAAATGTTATTAAAGGTTGGCAGTCTGGAAGAAGGAGTTTCTTTGATTGGAAACAGCTACCCTTCTCTTTTTTTCATGTTCTGCAAAAGAGATCATTTAAATTAACAAGCAGAGTGAATATCCTCCAGATCAATTTCTTGTCTGAGTTCCTTACAAATGCATGAAATTACACAAAATAACTATAATAAAACAGTTGTTAAATCTTTTCTTCTGAGAATTTCTTTACAGTATCAGAGTTACCGGCTTTGGTTTACCAAACATAACATCTGAAGAATCAGAGATCCCTCTTTCAAATTCTTCTCATGGTTAATGACTTCAACAGCCTGGAGGACAGGAAATCAAAACCTTCCTCTGAAATCTCACAGCTTTCAGGTACAAACAGAGATGCAAATGCTACATGTTCAAATCAAGCAAGCTAGAGCATATGCATATACTGTATATGCAGAAAGTCATAAAATACAATACAGCAAGAGAAGCGTGAATATCTAAGAACCCTGAGGTAAGACTAGCCCACAAAAATGAGGTTTACATGAGGAATGGGGATGTGGATGCTCGACAAATATGAAAGATATATATAGTGTGAGCAGGAAAATAGCTTACAAAGGCATAAATGCCACAAACATAAAACCAGATTCTGCTAGATATAGAAAAATGGAGAAAAAAGACCCCCGACTCACGTGGCTTAAGCGGGACCATCGGCATCCCACTATCCCACTGAGAAACACTCTTCCTGGTTTTCCTCACCATTTCTTTTCTCGCTGTGTGTTAGTAAAAGTGGCAACAATCTGGCTGAGAGGACACCAAATTGTTAACTCAGCAGTTTTAATCAGCAGTTTCCATTCCTTTCCACCAGCTCTTCTGCTGCTAAGATGCTCTATGCTGCAATTTCTGCTGAAGAATCTGTTACTGCTACTACGGAAAAAGTGCAGCTGCCGAGATGTGCATGTTGGAAACTGAAGCAGCTGTTTAAGTTGCACAGTCACGCACTCACACACAAAATGTTATACACATCAAGACACAGAAACAGCCAAGTTGGGGGGGAGCCCACAGGAAACGCTGTATGTGAGGCTCTGGGCGTGATGCCCTACAAAACTATGGCCCAGAGCTTCAGTGAGAAATGCATTATGCACAAAGACACACACACACACACGTGTAGACAAAGTTGCAAATAAAGCATAACTGCAAATGTGCACACATACACACTCTCACACGCAATGCATTCTCTCTTCTTTTCAATCTTACCATCCCAGGCTCTCCAGGAGTTCTTGCGGCTGGCAGGGCTGAAAGGGAAAGCAGAGCCCAGTCCAGAGATGTCCAAATTCTGCATAAGATGACCGAGCCGGTTCATGATCCGGAACGATGCCTCGCCGCCCTCCCGAAGGAACTCGTGCAGAGACATGAGAGCTAGCTGCTGGTCTCACACACTCAAACAAACTTTGTCATCCAGAGAGACCACTCCCTGCACTTTTTAAAGCTCTAACAGACTCCAAAGCATAGTTCCCAAATGCAGACATGGGAAGGATCCTTCTTTAATGTGCCAGGTCACTCAGGATCACAATGAGATGCTCTCACATGAGCTCCTGTGTTGAGATGTCTGCACTGGCTACATACAAGATAAGCCCAGTGTCCTCTGCAGAGCCACATTGGGGACTCAAGGAAACGTCACAGTGCAAAGCCGGCAGAATGAGAAACAGCTGAGTCACTGTCTGCATAAACTCCGAAATAAACACTGTTCACACTAGAGGTGAGAACAGGCCCAGGTCTGCTCACACACACATACATACACACTCGTCGTCAGTGCAACTATTGACAACTCAGAGAAGCACTTCCAGGGAAGGACAAGAGGGGAGGAGGGTGGAAGGCAGCAGAAGCAGAGGGCAGCCGGCAGAGCACAAATCCCCTTCTGCTGCTCGGGCTAATTATATTCCTCCACTCCTGAACTAATCTGCCTTTTCTTTGCCTCTTTCTATCTCCCAAGATTCTTCCACGCATTAAATTCACAGTGAGCAAGGAGAGGTCATGCAAAAAGCAAGACAACTGCACCGAAACCAATCACCTGCAAAACTATAAAAGGCTCCAACATAAATTTTATGGTGACAATTAAAGAGGTCTTGTTAATATGTTGTCGGAAACTGAGGAGGAACAAACATAGTGGGTCCTCTTTGATGGGTGAGGAGAGGAGGCTGCTTTCTGGCAGGCTTTTACGTTTATTTGTGGGTTTTGTGTGAGTGTTTGGCTGGCAAGCAAAAAGGCAGCTTGCAGTTTATAAGCTTAGAATTAAGATGAGAGAGGA
Source organism: Paratilapia polleni (assembly GCA_015106735.1). Lineage (NCBI taxonomy): Eukaryota > Metazoa > Chordata > Actinopteri > Cichliformes > Cichlidae > Paratilapia > Paratilapia polleni. Next base: position 8,758 of record VUQI01051597.1, on the reverse strand, counting down.
GATGCACCGTCTCACATACTGATGAGGCACCTACAGGGGACAGGACACACAACCTCAGCTTGCTATTCAGTGACATTCACCCCTAACCCCCACCCCCATCTCTCCATCTTTCCCCTGTCTTCTTGTTATTCAGGTCTGATCCCCTGTTTATGGTATATCCCACCACCTATACTCAGCTTTTCTATAGCTTTCTATAAGCTTAAGCCCCCTCCTACCAGAACAAACCATGTAAGCACTCACATAGCTGACATTTCTACACAAAAGCAAAAAGAAGACATTCTAATTACCATTTCTAAGGCTTTCACACAAATACAAAAGTTTGCTTACAATGTTTAAAAAGACTATTTGAAGAAAACGGTAACAAACTCCTCTCTATTTTTAACCATTTGGTAAACTCCAAATCCCCCCTACTATAAAAGGGTTTGGAATCTGTCACTTCCTGTTTGACAGCCTGGATCTCCAAGATGGTGGTAACATGGAGCAGAGCAGCTAGCCTTCAAACATTTTGGTAATGCTACTAAAGCTACTTTCAGCTTCTCCCTTGTAACAAGGGGTCACTACAGCAGGTAGCTCTGCATGTTTGACTTGGCAGAGTTTTACACCAGATGCCCTTCCTGACGCAACCCTAAAGGGGATCTGTGTCTCCGGCTGGAATTAAACCAGCGACCTTTCGCTGAGCCACAGCATTTTGGTAATGCTGACAATTGAAATGAACTTGCATTAATAAGTGGTTTTGAACGTGTGGGCCCACTGTGTAATAATCTTTATAGTATGAAAATGACAATATTAATACTTAGGAACATTACCAAAAGTTAAGTCCAGAGATAAATCCACATGTATTTCGCTTAGCCTAGCTAAGAATTAAGGCAAATCAGTAAAGGAATGATCCACAACAGCATTGGCCTCACACTCATAACAGAACAACAACTCTATTTTGCCGGCTTGATGTAACAGAACAAGAGGAGTTGCCATTCTAGTGTGTTGTTGGCTGTGTGCAAACTTAGTCCTCTAGAGGGCACGGATTACCCCTGTGACAGCCATAAACCAAAGTCCAAAAGTTGTCAGAGCATTTTACTAAAAACCACAAATGTACCTTATTAATAGTGGTGGTTTGTACAGAGGAAAAATCAGGGGATGTTTTGGTCCCTGGGTTTTCGTTGGGTTTAGGTTTAGGATATATTTCTGCTTGGGTTTTATTGTTCCAGTGTTTGAAGTTTGCAAAGTCACCTGTGCTCCACACACCTTCACAGGAGCTTGCCAAAGTCATTCGGATTTGTCCTCTGGGGACCTTAAATCGAGCATAGCGTTAGCTCAGCCAGGCCACAAAATCAAGATCAGCTGCAGTCCAGGCAGATCAGCTGGTCTCAGCACCAACCCACACCAGCTGATGGCTCAGCTGATATTCTTCTACACAACTGGTAAATCTCATATAGGGCCTACTGTTTAAGCCTGACTGCAGCTGCAGCAAATCAGCACCTCTACCTGAGCTCCACCTTTCATGATTTTTCATGATTTCTTGCCTGTTTAATCAATGTCATAGCTATTGTCATAGCTATTGTCACTGATGTTTTATTCTGGGTCTTACTGCTGCTCTCCCTGCCTCTGGCTTTCCACGTACATTAGAGGAAGGTCACAGAACAGAGCCACACCACTAAATATAAATTACTGCAGATGGAAAATCTTTTATTCACTGTGGGGGTCATGACTGAAATGTCTGTACAAAATTGTCAAAAATGTTTCAGTATAGCCCAAAGTGGTGGACTGACAGACATGGCCATCTATACATAGTCATGTAATTATTGTGGTTACAGTCAAGATAATGTTCATTTATTCATATTATCACTATATGAACACATTATTTCTATATACCAACATAATGAAAAGGAATATAAACATAAAAAAAGCAGAACAGAAGCTTTTGAATTCCTCTGTAGACAGTTTAAATTAGATTTTGTTTGACAGGACACTGTAATTGTGACCAGTAGTACAGCAAGACAAATTTAGAATGCTTTTATTACTGCAGCACTCTCGCTGTCTCTGGGTGCTACATCTCTCTGAGCGTGGCTGACTAGCTGGAAACTAATAGTTGCCTGCTGGATCCATCTGGCTATACACCTGCTCTGCCTTTAGGGATGAACAGCATAGCCCGCTTAGGGTTGAATGAACCTTTGACCTCTAGCTAAAAAGGAACCTTACATTTACACTTACATTATTCATGTTTTTGCATTATAAACCTCCTTGCTGAGCTCTCGTTCCAACAATGCAACAGAAACATTTGGTCAGAAACAAATGACGATCATCACATTGTAACCATATACTCATGAGTAAAGGTTCATGAGCCTCAGCTCCTTCCTAGCCATAAAACTCTGCACAGCAAATAATATGCCCCCTTTTACTTGACTCACATGTTTTTGCTACATGATAAATTAAAAAAAAAAAAAAAAAAAAAAAAACCAACAAATAAAAAAAAAAAAAAGAAAAAAACA
>VUQI01051590.1:0-13433 GCA_015106735.1 Paratilapia polleni | reverse complement strand
TGGGGTTGTTCTTATTTTCCTCGATCAGTGAGGAATAGTAAGATGTCCTAGCTTTACGAAGGGCTTTCTTATACAGCAACAAACTATTTTTCCAGACCAGACGAGCGCCTTCTAAATGAGTGCAACGCCATTTCTTCTCCAGCTTACGAGTTATCTGCTTTAAGGCACGCACTTCTGAATTATACCACGGGGTCAAGCTCTTTTGATTTGAAGCTCTCTTTTTCAGAGGAGCCACAGTATCCAGCGTCATACGCAGAACTGATGTAAGACTATCAACAAAATGATCAACCTCTGTGGGAGAGAAGTTTAGGTAGCTGCTCTGCATTGTGTTGGCACATGGCATTGAAGAGGATAAAAGTGGAGGAATTACATCCTTAAACTTAGTTACAGCACTTTCAGAAAGACATCTACTGTAATAAAATTTATTCCCCACTGCTGTGTAATCCATTATTGTAAATTCAAAAGTTACTAAGAAATGATCAGATAAAAGAAGTAAAAGAAAGAAAACAGTTGCTTTAAGGAGCCACAGGAGAACATTTTCTAAACACCCTGATTGTCCTCTAAACCTGCAGTGTGACCATTATAACAGCAAAATGAAACATCCTCTTAAAGTCATGTTACAAATGTGGAAATGTAGCTTTTTTATAACAAAAATAGTAAGTTTTCGGATCTTTTGTGAAGGTTTAGGAGATTCATCACCTTTAGAGAACATTAGGTAAGGTCCTCAGAGCATGGGTTAAGAATCAGTACAGACCAAAACAGAGATCAGAGTAGAGAGAATGGACACAAACACGACCCTGAATGAATTATAAGGTCACTATGTGTCCACTGGGTGTGTGAAATATACAATCGATATTTCAGTTTTATTTTTACACCATGTTCTACTGCAAAGACTGCATACAACAGATAGTGATGAAGCCACACATTGGTTTTTGGACTCCAGATTTTGAAGCCTCAGCATTGTTGTTTTTTTTTATTTTTTGGAGCCACAAGTAACCATATTTGGACGAGAGGATGGAGTGCTAAGTTATCTTGATTAACAACAAGTTAGCTTAGTTAACAAGCTGCATTTATAAACTGTAAGAGTGCAATTTTACAGTCACAGATACCTGCTAATTAATGCTACATAACATCCAAATAAAATCCTAGAATTTCACTCAACAAAACTGGAGCTCAGACGTGTATGACAGTCTGTTAGTCCAATTAACCACACAGCAGTCATATTATTGGTCAGATAGTTGCATTAAAAATGCTCCAAAAGGCTCCAACAAGGTTGAGAGGTCCAGTTCAGTCAGTCAAAGAGGCCATGTCCCTAATAATGTGCCTTTGAGTGCACAATGAGTTATAAATATACATTCACTGCCATACACTTGTTATGAAGGGGGAAATTAGCTATAGAGACCAAAACTAATTTTGTATCAGGCTGTAAACATGTTTATTTCTGCTGTAAAGTTGGACATTTTAACACGGGAGTCTATGGGGACTGACTCACTGATGGAGTCTCAAGTGGACATCAGAGGAACTGCAGGTTTTCGCACCTCCACATTGGCTTCATATTTCAGCCCGGGGGGTTACCATTAGGTACCCCTGCCCCTGTTGTCCCCTACCTCCCTTCTTCAACATGGCAGCTTTAAGTTACACTTTAAAAACCCTGTTTGACCAAATGGAAACAAAGCTGGTGCAGCTAGAAGAGTGGATGTAAATGAAAGTCCTCGGTCGCTCCAGCAGGTCAGCAGTCTGCAGTCTATGAAGTGTGGAATGGAAGAAAAACTGATTATGAGTGTTTTGGGTATGTAGAAGCGTGGGTGAGTGTGTCTCCGAGCGAGCCAAAGAGTGACAAAGATAACAGAGAGAGAAAACTGATAGACAATTGCAGGGTGACTCGGCTCCCATTTCCTTCCTGTCCCTGGTGATTACCTCAGTCTACTCTCCATTCTTGAGTGCATTGTCAAGCAGCACCATCTCCCAGTCGCAGAAAAAAATGGAAAGATTTCTGTAAACAACATCTAACACCTTGACACACCAGAGAGGGACTGAGAATGGCAGCAGGAGGGAAGTGAAAAGCAGGACTGAGGCACGTAATTCATCGAGGGAGTCATGCTGGAAAGAAGATTGTAGAACAATGCACATTTGCTTTTATTTGTTGTACTTCCCCTTTGCTCCTCTCTTATCAATCTGCTTCTGTGTGTGCACAAGCACTCATTGTGCTTTGAGAAGATCAGGAGATTGAGTACAGGCAGATACACAGACCACCTACTATCCATCTTGAAGTAGACAATAAAAGACGCAGGGCCTCCCTTTGAATGTTCTGACAGCGTTCTGGCAAGGCTGAGAGCCTTCACGAGCGGTAAAAGTGCTGCGTGAACAATCTGGGCGAGCTAGGCCCGCAGCCAAAGTAGATGACACCAGCAGACGGCGTGTGTGCAAGGCATAAAATGTGTCTGCTGCAAAACAGTTTTCTTTCTCCACCAAAAAGTAAAAACTTGATTGGGAACAGAGGTGCCTATTACAGTCAGGGGTAATAATAGGGTGGAGTGACGGCATACATCTCAGAAGAAGAAAAAAGTCCTCCTGGCAGGCATTGTGGCGTAGCAGGGTGTGTATGTGTGTGGTGGGAGGAGGAGGAGAATCACTGGTGTTGTTTGGGTGCTTATTTGCTGCAGGAAATGGTAGCCAGGCATGCAACAAGATGGAGAGGCGAGCCAGCAGACTAACAGACAGATAGGCCGGTGGAGTGAGTGTCTGATGATCAGTCTATCTCCTGTCACCTCCACAACAAGCACAGTGACACTGCATTTGTCCAGAGGTGAGATCCATCTGAAGGCAAACCTCTGCATGGTGTGAAATTGGCGTGTCACATCCGGATTGTGGAACAAAATGCTTATTTTCTGATGAATCGGGGCTGGTTGTCACTTTCCATACAGAACAGTGGGCTGAAGAGGACGGCTTTATTTCATCAAGCCTTCACTGTGAGTCCAACGAGACAGCTGTCCCACAAATAGCAGTGGCAATCTTCCCCCCGAAGTCACTTTAAGGAAAATAGACTCTCCAGAGTCTCAGTGTTAGAAAAAAAAAAAGAGACTCAGAGGCAGAAATAACTGGGAGAAAGTCAGCAGTCACAGGGTAAAGAAGCTACGATACTTCTCCAAAAGGCGCAATTAATAAAATGCTTTTAGAGAAAAGTCCTTCAGTAATAAAGCTCCTACAGGACTTTTGGGCTTCCTCTTCAAAAGGAATTAACCCTCTGAATTCTAAGACCTCAGTCACACAGGTCTAAAGACCAGTTAGCAACCATCTGGCGACCTCATAGTGAGGGAAAGATGTTTATTCTCCGACTAGTTGGCAAATGGTCGCTGGCAGTCACTGTGAAATTGCTTGCTAAAGCCACATTCATGCAGGCCTAGAGACTGGTCAGTGACCCCCTCATGACCAAAGCAGGCAAAAGTGTGTATTCTGTGACCGGTTACAAGTGGTTGCTGGAGGTTGCTGGCTGACTCTGGGTGAAATCGGCTGCAAAGAGGGTGCTGCAACAAAAACCTCCTTCTGCTTGATTGGGCCTCAAGCAGATTAACGCAGTCACCCACAGTTTGCATGGAAGACACTGACTTGTCTGCAGACACTCACCATTTTACTTAACGAGCTGTAGCGAAACTGGAAAAAGTGTGAAGCAAGCCGAAGAGCAAACTGAAGACCATGATGCAAACTGGAAACGGAGGATGTTCACCTTCACAGTAAAAGCTGGGCCTTACCGCTGTAGCCAACATGTTTCAAAAGGTGCAACTTTTACTTTGAAGGTGAATGTTCACCATTTCCGGTTTGCGTCATGCTCTTCAGTTTCAGTGCCGCTTGGTGATTAGTTTGTGAACATTTGCAGACAATTGCCATCTGCCATGCAAACTATGGGCAACCACGGTAACCTGCTAGCGACCAAAGCAATCATAGGGAGGTGCAGCACTGTATACACGGTTTAGAACTACCAGCAACTTCCAGCAACCACTCACCAACTGGTTGGAGAATACACATTTTTCACTAGAGGGAAAAGTGATCATTTTCTTTGGCTACTGATTTCCAAAACTTTGGAGAACAATTTAAAAAGATTAGCTACTACTAGCCACAGAGGTTAATGAGCTCACTTCCTCTGGTTGCAACAGCCAGTGTTTCTGGTCTAACCAGGGTATCAGTGTCAAAATCCAGATGTCTGCCAACCAGACCAACACTTCCTGTTCATGCACTGGTTATCATTTACAGTCCAACTACAAATGCAGATACATTCTTTGGAGATTTTATTTTGGCCAGTGTGTTTCCTTGTTTTTTACATGGTCTGTTTACCTGAATGCAGTCAAAGCAACTACAGTACTTCACCTTGGTCCTGTCATATTTACTGTGGTGGTGGTATAATGCAGTAACAAGCTGTTCACACCAACAGACTAATAGGTTTGAGTTTTATGGGAGGAAATTTTCTCTTTTCTACCTGTAAATGCACTCTGGAGGCTCCACGTGACCACGGAGTGTGCAGTTTGAATACATTTCATGTCCCCTCTGACTTTCCCCCCCATTTCCTGTCTTATCTCTTACACTGCCATAAAAAAATATCTCACAAAACATGATAGCAATCTCTTGGCAGCGAGATGAAGAGCTGCTTTGTTGATTGTATTTAGCTGAACAGAAAACAGTGTGTGTAACTGCTCCACAAGTTGACATGCTCACTGTGCTGACAGTTTTATTGAAATTTACCCCACGCAGACAAAAGGATGCTGACACCATGATCATAAATGAGCTGCTTCAGAGTCGACGGGTGGCGGCCGGAGTGGACGGTGAGAGTAGAAACTGCAACACCAAAAGGTTCATATGAAGAGTCCCATCTATGGTTAGATAGAACCAAGCAGCCTGAAAAATTAAGCTTAAAGGCTGCAGTTCCTCTCATGTCCACTAGAGGCTCCAGCAGTGAGTCAGTCCCCATAGACTCCCATGTTAAAATGTCCAACTTTACAGCAGAAATAAACATGTTTACAGCCTGATACAAAAAACAGTTTTGGTCTCTATAGTTAATTCCACCCTTTATAACAGCTGTACAGGGGTTGAATTCACCTGTTTGAATTGTATTAAGGCTTAAAGTTTGCATTATTAGGGGCGTGGCCTCTTTGACTGTCAGGTGGATGGTAACATAGGTGGCTGTAGCTGCTAGCTGTCTGCTAGGCTTCACCTCAGCTAATTGGAGTCTCTGAACTGGACCTCTGGAATGTGTTTGTGCTGTTGGAGCCTGTTGGAGCATTTTTAGTGAAATTATCTGACCAATAATATGGCTGCTCTGCAGTTAATTTGCTCTCAGTGAAATTCTGGGATTTTATTTGGGTGTTACTGAGCACTGATTAGCAGTATCTGTGTCTGTGTGATGCTCCCATACGGTCTGTGGATGCAGACTGATAACCAAGCTTAGGCCCCAGTCACACAGGCCTAGATACCAGTTGGCGCCTGCCTGGCAAGCACCGGTCGCTGGGAAAAATTAGTATTCCCCGACCGGCTGCAAGAAAAAAGAGGAGCCTAGAGAGACCAACAACAACAACAAAGAGGACACACCACAAATCACAGGAGAGAGAAGACAAAAGTGATGCACCTAACACCACAAAAGCATTTCAGGTTTAATTCACATTAATTTACTTCCTCAGGTTTCAAGTCACTGTGGACGTTTTCTATATTAAATCAAACCAGGATTGACAGTGTAATCTTGCTGACATACAAACAGACGAGTTGAGGTGGGTGGATTTACTTCTTCTGCAAAATCAGCCACAATTACAGCTGCAATTACACTTCCTTCAAATCCTATCTGCTGCTGCACTTCAGTCTTACTCAGAGTGGGTCCACACATTGCTTCTAAATGCAACTCCTTGAAATAACATTCCTATAAAACTGAATAACGGCCTCAAAGAGTAGTGAAGTCCAGTCTCTCAGCTTATTTTTTTTATTTCCACTTGACTACATCACTCCGGCCTTGCTCTTAGAAAAAAAAAAAATTTACCTCAGATTTTATGTGGGAAACATGCTTTATTTAGCCTGAGCTATTATCTTAATTTCTTCTTTCTAAAGTAATTATCACCTGTGAAAACCTCCTTTCTAACCTCCTTGCTCTCAAACTTTTTTCCCTCAGTATCAGCTGAAGTTCAACAGTGAACCTCTCTCCACCTCTGAGTGACCATGAACATCAGATATCCCATGCACTCCTCGAGCTGGACTTCAAAAAGAGAAGCACAAGTGTTTCAACTTCAGAGACACCACCGGACTTCAGAGGTGACGTCACACTCATTTTCAGCTCCGTATGTTTTATTCTTGAACTCTCCCAGAGTGGCTTTGCATGATTCACAGTTCAAAATAATCTTTATCTTATACTGGGCCTTGGTGCAGCCCCTCAGTTCATCCTCTGTCTGAAACAAGCTGTTTTTAGCTCCTCCCCCTTTAAGCTTTTAGCCATATTAGGGATATCCCCCCTTTATGACATCGTACAGATCCAAGAGTAGAAAAAAGCTCTTATAAACTGAGTGTTTAGAGCAGTCTACAGCCTGAGCTTTTGGCTAACAGGGAATACTGTACATACACTGACCTCATTATTAGAAACTCTGGCCATTTTTAATATGAACATCCACCAGTGGAAGAGGAGATATATGACAGGAAATAGGAGAAAGCAGAGCTTGTTGATAGTTCCCAGTGGGTATCACAAAATTAAACCTGTGCATTGGAAAAATGATGCTTACTCAGTGTTTACCTGTCACATTGAGGGGTTCTTCCCAAGCATCTGGGGCTGAAAGATGAAGCCAAAACCTGCAGTTTCTCTTGAAGCTGCTACAAAAACAGTTTAGATCTCTATAGCTAATTAACCCTCTTCATCACAACTGTACGAGAGGGGGGGGATTTATTTAAAACTCACCTGTTTAAACTGTATTAAAGCTTAAAGTTTGCATTATTAAGGGCGTGGCTGCTCTGACTGACAAAACACTAGTCCTGAGCCTTGAAAATGCTGAGCCCAACATATCCAGTGTGTGGCTCTAACACAGACGTGGTGTTACACCACACTTTGTGCCTGCTGAAGTATTTGACACGCAGGTTAAAACACTGACAAATGCATTTCAGTTTTGGTCTGTTGAGTCAGGTTCTGTCTGCAGAATATCAGTCAACACCAGCAAGTAGTCCATCTGCTGTTTTCCTATTTACTCGTTGCATGTGAGCTGAAGATAACTAGCAAGCTGTGCATGTTGTGGGTGGTCTGTTTATGTGAACACATCACATATTCTTCAGTGGTGTACCTGGATGAGCAGAAATGATGACGTACAGTGCGACACACTGGTGTGAAATGTGTCAGACTAATATCTTTTAATGCCGACTGGAATTAGCTGTAAGCTCCTGACTCGTCTGCTTTGAGACGACTCTCACACACCTCTGACCTCCGATCTGCTCGGCCTGTTTTGTAAACCTTGCAGAATGCAGGTATGCACACATTCATCCCTGCAACGAGCAACATATCATCACGGCAGACAAACTGAGCGTGGGAATATAACAATTACACAGCACTGTCATTAATAATGTCAGTGACAGCCCAGATGCTTTGCTATTGTTTGTACCACTCGCACCTTGTCAAAGCACATTAAAGAAGCATTGTACTGCACCACAATGCACGCCATTGTTCTGTGTTCAGCGCCATCACACGGGGCCTGTAAACAGAAAGGTTGGTTTTCGATTCAGGCCTTCTGTGGCTCTGCTCAGGTGCTGCTGGGAACAGGGAAATATGGGCAACATTGTCACTTGGTATAGTTGAAGTCGCTGCCAAAGTGTGAGTCAAAGGCAGCAGAGAACAATGACCTACTAAAGTTGTGAATGGAGGGAAGAGTGTCAGTAACTGCTTAACGTCTAACAGCACTCACAATCTCATTTGAACTTGTTGTTTACACTCAGCAGCCATCAGATGCAAGAAGGAAGGAAGTCCATGTCAAGCCGTACACGTTCTTTTATTCTGCCCCCAGTTACATGACATGAACAGCCATGTCTGAGATTCACAAATCATTTAAAGACTAGATTTCATTGAAAAGATACAAGGAATCAAATTTATTAGTTTCAACACTGTTTTTTTTTTTTTTTAAATACATGCTCATTTTTTAAACTTTATACCAACAACACATTTCAGAAAAAGGACAGGGGCGTTTGGGAACTGAAGAGACCAACTGCTGTAGTTTTAAAGCCAAATGTTTCCCATTCTTATTTGATTTCTGAGTTTTATAATGCCCCAACCCTTTTCAGTGGGTGGTCTGGATTGCACAGAGGTCATTTTACCACCCAGGCTCTGTTACTTCAGAGTCATCCTGTTGGAATATGTGAAAAGACAAGAATACAGTTAGGTCCATACGTTTTTATAGACAAAAACAGCTGTAACTCCTAAACAGTTTATGTGAAATTTTTTATAAAACCCCTCAAAGTAAAGCTGAAAGTCTGCACTTCTTAGTTGTTTCTTTTAAATCCACTGTGATGGTGTACACTTGCAAAACTACAAAAATATAGTCATTGTCTGAAAACTTATGGACCTAGCTGTAAGTGCAGAATGTGGTCTGGCTTTGTCTTGCTGAAAAAGGCAACACAGTTTTGGAAAAAGATGAGCATGCTTCCAGAACGTGGTTTGGGATTATTTTGCTGAAATAAACAAAACCTTCCCTGGATAGCAGCACATCTCTAAAGCACAGCTCTAAAACCCTGTAGATATCGTTCAGTATTAATAGGACCATCACAGATGTACAAGCTGCCCCTGCCATGTGCACTAATGCCCCCACATACCATCACAGATGCTGACTTTGAGCTGGGTGCTGATAACAAGGTGATGGTCCTTCTGTTCTTTAGCCACGATTTATATGAACATGGATAAAGTGTTTCTCTCCTTAACCACAAGATGACCTTTCAGACGATTTTCACCTCTTGACCTTCTGTCAGACAGCTCTTTGTGTCAAGGAAGTGAAGGTAACTTCACCAAACTCCACTGGCAAAAACCTTACCTAGCTGAACAAGGGAGTTGTTTGTTTACTGCTGCCTCTGTTGGGTAGTTAGTTATTGTTTTTACAGGTTATTCTGGGTCCAAACTAACATGGTAAAAAGGAATTTTTTTAAAGTCTGAGAGAAGTCAAGTAGAAGAGATTGGTACCACCATGGTTGCTCAGCTTACATCCTATCCAGCATACATTTCCACATGAAAAACAGGCTGAACATAATTGGACAGATCTTACTTAGTTTCTTGGTATCTGCAGCTTCTGTGTGCCTGACTTAACATTATCTAACTTGTGATCTTCACGTAGTTTCATGGCTTTGCTCCCTTTACATTGCAAACTTTAGTGTGTTTAAAACTAAATTCATGTATTATGTTACTCACAATCATCAAATGAAAGTGAATTTTCCAAAGCACACCAGTTAAACTGGATCAGAAAGCTGAGAAAAGAGTTAGTTACCACAGCCTTTCCATCCTTTTTACGGCGGCTCTGTATTGTCTGCTGTCTGCAGGGCAAACAGAACCTCTTTGTTTCACATTATAGCCTCTTAGTCTGTTTACATTCTTGCACACCTGTATCACAAAAAGTCCCGACGCTTTAGCTGCAAGCAGGTCCCCTTTCCACAGATAACAGATAATCTTAAAGCAGGTTGGTGGTGGTGGTTGTTGTGGTTAATCCTACTGCAAGAATCCGTTCAAAGAGTCATCTTCATGCTTACACAGATGCAAGTTCAAATGTTAACACTGGCCCGACTTGGGAACTGGGGCAGACATCACTTTTCTACATTGCCCATAAAACAAGCATAGAAATGTTTGCTGTTAACTGGTTGCAATCTGTCAATGCACAAATATGCAGCTCAGTCAAATATGGTGAGGACAGGTCTTTGACGAGTGGCGAGAAGAAGCAGAAATCTGTTCAGCATCTGTGATTACTCAGGCCAGCTGAGCTGTCTCTGTGGAGGCCTCCACCATGCGTAGGCTGTTGTCCAGCGCCGCAATCATTATTATCATTATCAAAAACCCTGCAGAAAAGTCATCTGTACTTCAGGTGGAAATCAATGGCGCATCAGGTCCTCTGTGAGTCCGACATGATGTCTTCAAAGGTCCAAAAGCTATGAGAGTGCAGAAGGAAGAGCGATGAGGGGAAAGAGAGAGCGAGAGATAGAGAGGAGCAAAGTTAGAACTTATGGTTTATTTAAAAGAGAGGATTAGCCGGAGGGAGCCTCTGAGTCAGAACACAGGAAAGATGTATAGATAATCACTGAGAGTTATGTTCGTGTGGTTTATTCTGCTGTGCATCCAGTGAGCAGGGCCTCAAGGTGAATGCTGTGCATGATTAAGATTTCACTGCCGTAGTACTGTTATACTGAGGAGGGAATCCAGTACAGCTCAAATAAATCTGTACGTTTGGTTCATTTAGGATGATCATTTGAAATCTTAATGCAGGTTAAACTGGACTGAAACCTGCACAGGTTTCCACTCGATCAGGTTTACCACAAACAGTCCAAGATGAAGTGTAAGTGATCCACATCAGCATGTGTATGCATTTTCTCTGCACAAGCAAAGTGTCCAAAAAGTTGGAAAATGCATTTCTCTTGTGTCGGCCAGCTGAGTGTATTTAGTAGCTGTGTTACTCTCCTGGGTTTTTATTTTTGTTTTAATAACTCTGAAATTTTCGTTCCTGTTGTGATTTTAATTTGATTTTAATTTGATTCTAGTCTCCCCTGTGTTTTCACTGTCTCTGTATCGGGTCTAGTGCTTTTGTCTCTGATGGGTTTTTTGGTTGTTTCCTGTTTTACTCTGATAGTTGGTTTTCTCTTGTGTCTTGTTTTGGGTTTTGCTTCCTTTCTGTCTGATTGTCTTCACCTGTTTCTCATCCCCAATCAGCCTAGATGTGTATATATAGTCCTGCCTTCCTCTTCTTCTTTGTCAAAGTGTCTGCTTTTTTGTCCCCTGATGTGCGCCTTCACCTTGCTTTAATGGTTTCCTGGTTTACTTTATAGTTTTGAGTTTCCCTTTTGGAGTCAAAATAAAAAAGGCTTGGTTATTTTTTCTGCTTGAGTCCTGCAGTTGGGTCCTTGAGGAAAAAGTAACCCTCAAACAGGCCTCTGAAGCACTGTGGGGAAAAAATGCCGGCCAAAAAGTTCTAATTCTAAAATTCAACCCTCAGATGGTCTAAAACTCAAATTGGTTCTCACAAAGACAGCTGGAGATATCTTTGTTTAGTTTTATTTATTTTGTCTTTGAATTCTGTGACAAATGACCTCAGTTGTTTGTTCTTGTTGTTTGGATGAACGGTTCTGGGAAGCTGCAACCCACAATTTACCCGGTGTGCACAGCCACAATTTGACCAGGCACTATCACACACACGTGCTCAGTATAGCCGTCATCTTTTCAAAACACTAATTTAACGATTACCTGCATGTGACGTGTTTAGGGTATATCTTTTCTGGATTATTTTAATGTACCCCTAGGTGTAGGAATCTCTGTTATCCTCTTGATACACTTCTAACTCACACACTGAACAACGGCCCCCTGGTGAGCCCAACCTTGAACCACGTCTGAGGTTTCCAAACACGGCATGCTCCTCATGCCAAAGTGACTGGCACAACAATGGTTTCTTTTTCCACTGACAGAAGCGCTGACCGGCCATAATTTCCAGGTTCCCACCGCTCCTGCCGTCCAGGAGGCAGGAAGAAAGCTGCACATGTCATAACACAGCGTCACAAGGTCTCCCTCGATGGCTTTATAATGATCGTGGAGAGGAATCAGTTTGTTTATCCTCATGGAAACCCTGTCAGTCAGTGTGTGACTTTGACAAACGAGCCGCTCGTAGCACAGGCTGCAGCATTTCCTCCCTAAATTGCTGGGAATTTTCACGCCAACGCAGTGAATAAAGTGCTAGGTGGATCTTTGATTATTTTCTATATAATCACATGCCAGGTATTTTAATTCCAGATGCTTGTGTATTACTGTCATCCAGCTCACTGCTTTCTGCTCCTTAAATCTTTCAGTCCAACATGGCACTTATCTCAGACTTCAACCTGTCTCTCTCTTTTTTTCCCTCCTGCTCGTCTGACAGATAAAATAACCTCCCTCCCCAGCAGAACTGATATTATTCTGTTCTCGCTGAGCTGTCAGGGCCGCTCAGTGTCATCGCTCCTTCCCATCTCTCTTCCAGTTTCAGCTAATACACGCCTTTGCCTAAGCAGCCGCTACTTATTTTCTCTCGTCTTTCATACGAGGCCACAGCAGCATTGTTCTCCTGGTCCTGAATAACTTGGCCCATCCAGTGCTTTTCTTTTTCTTTTCTTTTTTTTTTTTTTATGGCCTTGTTTTCTCTCTCAGGTGAAATATTTTCACACCAGCTCTGAGCCGGGATAGATAGAGACTCCCAGGGCGGGAGGTGACGAGCGTTTCCGGCTCCCCGGCCGGAGCTGTGGCCCAGCAGTGCAGATAACAGGCTGCCCCGAGGAAAACAGCTAATCATTTCAATAGATATTCGATGGCGTGTGTGTGTGTGTGTGTGTGTGTGTGTGTGTGTGTGTAAATCCAAACATCAAAGGCCAGTGCTGTGCATGTGTATCTGACACAAACAGGGTTATGAGAACAATTTGTCTTGCATTAGTTTGCAGTCAGTTGGGTTGCAGTTTACAAAGTTCACTTACAAACATCCAGCAGCTGAGTTAAATAACCACTCATGGAGTACAAAATTTACAACACACTTTTCTCATGTTGGTTCTTATGCTACAGTCACACTCGGGGAAACTGCAGCACGACCAAACTTACTGTGACCGTGTGCAATGAACTTGCAGCCTTGTTGCTTCTGAAATGGTTGCTTCGAAGACGGGAAGCAGGTCTGCAGCCACTCAAAGTCAGATTGGGTCCATGTCTCCAGCTGTCCATGTCCACAGCAGAGAGTAATCCAGGATTAAGGGTGACAAACACTTCTAAAGTATCCTTGGCAGTATGGCTCTGTTCTCCCTGCCCTTTCATGTGCATACCACATACTCTGGACTCCACATTTTGAAACCATAATGTTACATTTTTGGCTGTTACTTTCTTTTCTTAGGGAGCCAGAAGTGAGCATATTTGAATGAAAAGGTGCAGCCTAAGTAACATCCAAAAAAACTGGAGCTCAGACTTCTTGGACGGTCTGTTAGTCCAATTAACCGCACAGCAGCCATATTATTGGTCAGATAATTTCACTAAAAATGCTCCAAAAGGCTCCAACAGCACAAACACGGTCCAGAGGTCCAGTTCAGGGACTCCAGTTAGCTGAGGTGATGCCTAGCAGGCAGCTAGCAGCTACAGCTGCTTGTGTCACCATCCACCTGACAGTCAAAGAGGCCACACCCCTAATAATGCAAACTTCATATGAACCTTTTGGTGTTGCAGTTTCTACTCTCACCGTCCACTC
>VUQI01051588.1:0-18691 GCA_015106735.1 Paratilapia polleni | reverse complement strand
TCCACTGCTCACGAGTCCAGTGGCGGCGTGCTTTACACTACTGCATCTGATGCTTTGCATTGCGCTTGGTGATGTAAGGCTTGGATGCAGCTGCTCGGCCATGGAAACCCATTCCATGAAGCTCTCTACGCACTGTTCTTGAGCTAATCTGAAGGCCACATGAAGTTTGGAGGTCTGTAGCCATTGACTCTGCAGAAAGTTGGCGACCTCAGGATCCGCTGACCCCGCTCTGTGATTTTACGTGGCCTACCACTTCGTGGCTGAGTTGCTGTCGTTCCCAATCACTTCCACTTTGTTATAATACCACTAACAGCTGACTGTGGAATATTTAGTATGGAGGAAATTTCACCACTAGACTTATTGCACAGGTGGCATCCTATCAAGGTACCACGCTGGAATTTACTGAGCTCCTGAGAGCGATCCATTTTTTCACAAATGTTTGTAGAAGCAGTCTGCATGCCTAGGTGCTTGATTTTATACACCTGTGGCCATGGAAGTGATTGGAACACCTGAATTCAATGATTTGGATGGGTGAGTGAATACTTTTGGCAATATAGTGTATCATTTGGACACATCATTATAACATGTCTGAACTGACTATCATGTTAATCCATCCCACAGTTGTTGAGATCTTAGTCTTCACCATAGTGTTGAAGAGGCTCACTAGAGCTCCTGTAAAGGCTGAAAAGTACTCCTACCATCTTCCCTGTGTTGATATAGACTTTGAGTCCTTCAATAATCTGCTCCTTGACTTCGTGAGGTATGTAGTTTTAAGAAATGCTTCTACAGGATTTTATCAACTGCATTTACATTTTCAGTAGCTGGGGTTTTATGTTTGGCAACTGTTGTTTTGGCAATGTCATTAACAGTTTGACTTGAAGTAATTCTTCTCCATTCTACTCCTGTCACCATAAAACCGGAACGGCAGAGAACAAAATAGCGTGAGAAATGGGGAAAAAAGCAGCAGGCAAGGTTGAATAATAGAACTAGGGTAATGGATAGCTGTTTGTCTTGTGTTCATGTGTGTGTGTGTGTGTGTGTGTGGGTGTGGGTGTGTTTACGATAGTGTGCATCTGAAACTTTGACAGTGGAAGACAATGTTTGCTTTCACCATGCTGGATGTCTGAGATATGAGTGTCACTGCCAAAATTGACATGTCACACATCAGATGTTTAAAGTTTTCCTTTTGTTATCTTGCATTGTATTTTGTGTTAACCGGTTTGTCTCCTCTAATCCTGCAACACACTGCAATGTGAGGAAGCTCATGCAAATGAACAAAACACATGTCATGGCAGCACATAAAAGTGTTGGACATGATTGTTGCAACAGTTCATGACCCACAAAGTTGCTGAAAACTACTATCCCTCAGTGGTGGTGAAAGATGAGGATCATCAAGGGTGTCCCAGCCACGTCCATGTTTCTGTATTTTATTCTTTTGTTTATTTTCTGTTTTTTAATTGAACACCACATTTCATTGTATGTAAACACAGTGTGGTATATATAAAAAAATATAGCCATGCATCAGTTTTCTTAACCGCTTTTCAAACTAGGGTTGCTTAGGGGCTGGAGTCTATTCCAGCAGACATTGTTTGAAGAACGGTGTACAACGTGGACAGGTTGCCAGTTCATCAACAGACAGACAGATCTACGCAGTCACATCCACACTTACAGCAAATCTGGAATCACCAGTTAACCTAACATGCCTGTCTTTGAATGCATGTTGCACTTGTGTTGTGAACTTAGTGTTTTACTTAATTGGGCATCTGTTCTTCAACCCTTGGTGTGTGCTGTCCTGCTCTTCACCCCTGTGTTTCCTAGTGTCACCTAGTTCTTTGGATTTTCATTTTGTTTGGACTTTTTGTATCAGAGAGTTTTGATGAGCCTCAATAAAGTCTCGCCTTCCATTTAGTATTCTGCCTGCAGTGTTCTGCATTTGGGTCCTCCACCTCCACATTACAATCCACACAATACTGTGACAGCTGTATCCTGGAAGAAGGTAGACTACAGATGCCTGCCAGATGAGTCAGCCTTTTTAAAATTTTTAAATATCATCATGTTATCAAAGCTGCTGGTGTTTCATACATGCACTCAAGGGGTACCGTGATGCACCGGGTTTATGGCTAAAGTGAGGCAGTTTGATTCCCAACTCATCACATATCGAAGTTTGTAAACAACCCTTTGGCATCACGTTAAAATGCACTGGGTGAGCATAATTTTTCAACATGCAAGGTTAATATTGTAAAGCAGCATATTTTAACCCAACAGAGGATTAGTAAGAAGAGAGGGCAGCTATGAAGAGGATCCTGACATACCTGTGGAGGTATGGAGTTATCTAGGGCAGTAGACTTTTTAATCAGATTGTTTAACACAATCTTGAAGAGTGAGATGATGCCTGAGGAATGGAGAAATGTACTGGTACTGATTTTCAAGAACAAGGGTGATGTGCAGAGCTGTAGTAACTACAGAGGGATAAAGCTGATGAGCCGTACCATGAAGCTGTGGGAAAGAGTTGTTGAAGCTAGGTTAAGAAGAGCGGTGATGATCAGTGAGCAGCAGTATTTTTTCATGCCAAGAAAGTGCCAAGAAAGAGCACTGCAGATGTTTTCTTTGAGAGTGTTGATGGACAAGTATAGAGAAGGTCAGAAGGAGTTGGACTGTGTCTTTGTGGATCTAGAGAAAGCATATGATAGGGTGCCTAGAGAGGAACTGTTTACTGTATGAGAAAGTCAGGAGTGGCAGAGAAGTATGTGAGTGTGGTGCAGGACATGTATGAGGACAGCCAGACAGTGGCGAGGTGTGTGGTAGGAGTGACAGATGTGTTTAAGGTGGGGGTGGGATTACATCAGGGATCAGCTCTGAGCTGTTGTTTGAACTGTTGGTTTATCCTTCTAATGAAGTTTATTATTCATTAGTTTCAGTTCCCCACTTTTATCTTGTGGCCATGAAAGACATACTCAGTTTTTTCTCAGCTTGATGTTTGCCCTTTCAGGCCACACCAGATTACAGCAAAAGTAACAAAACAGCACATTAAATGAATTATATTTTGGGTGGAAGTCAATCCAAAATATACTGTATTGTTGATTCATCTTCAAAGACGTCAGTTCGGAAAAGGTCACAGTAATTGAAAACCAAAGCGAGTCAACCTCGAGTTTTTTTTCCATATTCCGGTCCTCCCAAAATCCATTTAAACAATTTTAAATTAATGATGTCACTATTTTGACCATAGCAACAGTTTGATCTTCAGGGGTCATGCTGCCAACTAATACTTTAAAGAGAGTTTTGTGCTCAGTGAGAGGCACTTCTATGAAAAGATTAAACTTATTCCTTTTAGACCCCCAGTCTGAAAAGACTGAAGTAGATTTCAAAGTGGTTGGTTGAAGGAATCACTTCCCTTTGGCCAGACTGGAAAAAAATGAAAACCTGCATTACTTAATTTGGATGTCTGATCTCAGTTCAGGTGGTGGCTACTGCTGGGACCCTTGTATTGAGTTAGCTGCAAACAGAGGAGTTCGAACAGAGGGCACAAAGAAACAATAAGTGGAGTGGAGCGTCTTGTTGAGACAAAAAGTCATCCCACTTCTGAAATATCACTGCTACTTAGCCCTGAAGAAGAAGTTTGATTCTGAAATTTTCATTTGCTGAGGGGTATTTTTGAAACTCACCTGGCTCTTGTGAAATTTAACAATATTTTGTGAGCACACCCAAAGTATCAGAATCGATCTTATGTAATCCATCCATCCATCCATCCATCTATCAGGGCCTCCTCCCAGTAGGACATGCCAAGAACACCTCACCTTGGAGGTGCCCAGGAGGCATAGTCAGAACCACCTCAACTGGCTCCTTATGTAATTAAGATTACAAAATTAGTTGCAGTTTAGTACAAACTAAAAACATATTTCAATATTTTTGCTGTTTCTGCCATAATCTCTTACCCTGGCAGGGAATTTACAGTAGTTCCAAAACATTATTTTCTTTTTTTTACCCTGGTTCCTGTTAAGAGACAGGAAGATCCTCTTAACTTCTGGCACCTTCCACCCAAATTGCTATGGCATTGAGGGGTGTGGGTTTCAGGATGGGAGGGTTGGGATGAGGGAGGTGAAGGCTGAACTCAAGGCCATTCTCTGATGCTTACATAGCAGAGCTTTTGATCTTCAAAGACAGCTGACTCATATTTGAGGAAGTTGTGATTGATAAAAATGCACAAGACAGTGAGGGCAAACAATGACTTCATCAGCGGAAGTGGCTCTGTGATTTTAAAACCAATGTCAAAGGACGTAATTCAATTTAAAAGGATTTTTAGGCAAAAACGACAAAGAAGAGGACTAGTGGATAGTAAGCATCCTAAAAGTGACATCGGTGTCGTAAGAGGAAATAGAAGTACTGATTAGTCATTAAAAAAATCTATACTAATAGACTGAAGTACATGTGGAGAGAATATGGAATAGTATTTAAAGGTCCCCACTACCTCACTGTTTGGGACATGGTGCCATAAAATAATGAGATATTCATTTTGTTAATTCTCCATCTACATCTGCACTGACTGTCTGACTGACTGTCCTTATTCAAGGTGATGTCAAAGCAACACAGAGGTTAAGGAACAATTTTTAAAATTTATTTATTTTTCCTATAGTACTGGTGCTGAAGAACAGCTCCACGCTGTCCACTGGTCTCTAACATGACACACAAGGCTGGTCAGGTCCATCGCTTTCGTTTTGTTCTTACTAGGCCAACAAGGTGTGTCAGAAGAAAGCAGTTACTTCAAAATAATTTGTAAGAATGATCAGTAAGAGAAAGAACTCGCAGACATCAACTATCCAAAACCAAAATTAGCTCAGAACTGCTTCTAGTATAGGGTGTTTTATCCTTAAGGTGTTGAAAATAAAACTCTACTTTGGCTCAAACTATAGCTACTTGTAGTTGGCTCAAAGTGTTTTCACAAGCTTCTGGGCTGAAATCCAAGGAAAAGGCCCCCTCTCCCTCCATCACAATAGCTGTTTTATGAGTTTTTAACAAAGCTCTATATGTTTTATGTTTTATTTTTTTAATGGATTGTATGCTAAGAATGAGTTGCGTCAGCCTCTCCCCCACAATCCCTAAACTGTATAAGGAGAGCTTATAGGAATCTCAAATCCACAACAGTCTGCAACAATCGTGCCGCTGTATCGGTATGATGGATAACTGCTTAACATATTAGCTTAATTTTAAGATAAACTATGATGTAATAAATAGTCTGAATCATAACATTTTGATAATCCAAGAATCACCCCCTCTTTTCTATACAGCTGGTATTTCACCACTCCCATACAACTGTGCAACTCTGCTCTCATTAACCTGGGGCCTCTATGTTAGTGAAGTCAACATCTGTCCAGCTTTCCACCTAGATTGCCAAAGAACAAAGGGTTTTCCATTACTGCCCTGGGAAAGTGAACAATTATAGGCACCAGAAGTACACATAATTGTGAAATTTCATAATGATAGTTTGGACTGTGAGAACTTTGTTCAGTGTACAGTATATGCCATTTTACTTGCATTAAAAATGTGAGGTTTCATAATGTTGCTACAGTTGTGTGATCTTGCCTAGGTTTCTTCAAATCAAAATGTTGTTTTTGGACATATGCTCGCTTCTTTTTTTTTAACTTATTTGTATTCCTACCCTTTCTCCTTTGATTTTATTCTCTTATCTTTCTACAGGCAGCAGAATAAGAAGCCAACAAGCTAAAGATGCACAAGGATTTCCATTTTGTTAAAGAGATTACACCAACGCCCTTGTGACATCCCCTTGAATGAAATGTAACGTCACTGGTTATATTATGATGACTGCTCAGTCTGACAGATGTACTTATATAGAATCGTACTCATCAAGGGTCCCTTTCTAATTATAGTGGTGTATTATCATGACTGTCATGTGTGATTTCCAAATGCTATCTCACATTAGAGGCATCAGCTACCTCTTAGCTGAGCATAAATCCATTTGTGAGTCCCCTAGGCTGAGAATGAGAAGGGATACCATTATTCAACTCGTCCACAGTGCCCATGCCTGGAGATTTATTCCAGTCACTTTTCACCTTCTCCAGGATCCTCACCATTTAACTAATCCAGTACTGATCAAATGTGGAAAAACCAAGAAGAAATCATGTCAGCTGAAATTGACTGGGAAGCATCAGTGGTCCATTAAAGCTCAGGAGGACAAGAGAAATACAGCAACCAAAATACAGATGTGCAGGCCTATAGTGGGTGTGCTTCTATATTTCCTGAACAATGGGAAAACTCCCTCACACCGTGAAACATCCTGAGGATTCCCTGCTGCCATTTACCTGCCCAGCACGTTGCTGCTTTAGGGAACTGGACCTGGTTTTATTGTGAGAAACTACTAAGCTGGATACTTTTTTCTTCTTCTTCTTCTTTTGCATTACGGGCTGGATATTGCAACGCTGTTACCAAAATAAGTCAATAAACTTTTAGTGGGAAAGTTTAATACCTATGTGGCTCTTGTGTGGTCTTCTTTTCATGATAAAGGCCTCATTTTCCACTCAAGCTCTGGAAAGTCAAGCTGTAGAGTAAATCAGCAGAGTTGCTTGGTCTTGCATAGAGGCATTTGACGAGTTTCTTCATTTGCCTGAACAATCCTTCTGATGGAAGATGTCCTAAATAAGTGGGAAAAAAAAGCTCAACCTCACTGTTCCAAGGCCTGATATAGCTGAAATTGAATTTTTTCTTAAATAATGACATTTGCATTTGATTTTGCAAGATAATTATATATGAATTTGTTATGAATCTTCATATTTTCAAGTTAACTGCATAAGTTATCACAGTCATTTGCACATGTAAGTCTGCAGAATTTTGAGAACTCAAAATATTTTTTTGAAATACATTTTCCATAGGCATCCCCAAGCATGAGAAAAACAGGAACAAAAGTAAAACTGTTAAGTAAAATATATAAATGTCATGATCTGCATCACTCAAAAGCCATTAAAACAGTTTAAGACACACAGTACAGTGTGAGATTTTGATTAGAGACAATGATTTATAGATTAAAGTCATGCCACCTCAATGTAGAGATAAGCCTTGTAACACTGTTTACTTTAACGTATAAACATGAAATCTGTCAAACATGTCTTTTCCTGCCTAGTATAACAGCAGATGAGAGGAAGAGGTTGGGAAATGCCAAATGAGGTCTCAGATGAATACAACACTTATCATCAACCTCATCTTGGCACAACCCACGCCGAAGACAAACTTGCTCTTTGTATTATTTCCCTGACAGGTATAATTATATTACAGTGCATTTATCTACCACAAAATAAATGGGAAATACAGTATGTTCATTGCTAGTTAATTTTTTTTTTTTATGTGCAAGAGATGGCCAAGAAATTGCCTGAGGAGATGAATGACCTTGATCCCAAATTTATCTTTGTGTGGTGGAGAAGCTGTGCTTCTGAGACAAAGTGAAGTGAGTTTGTCTGAGTAGCATTTAAAATGCACGCACATTAACAATTCAGAAATTCCCACAAGATTTGACTCTATAAACGATTAAAGACTTTTCAACTGAGTTTTTTAATGTCCTGTATTTTTCTTATTTTTGTATTTCTTTGCTGTATCCGTATACAGCATAAAGTCCAACATTTGCTGACCCATCCATCCACCCTAATTGTGTTCCTGCGTTGTGGTTGTATATCCAAACTTCTTCACTATGTCCTTTGCTCAGGTCATCATTACTTTGGCAACTAGAGGGTGCTCTCATAATGAAATGTGATTATTGGTCTTAATAAGCTGCTTGTACCAATGACCTAATAGGTCAGTTTTTTTTAAAGGAGAGTCTTATATCTTCTTATATCTTCACATGGCAGATGGTAAAAGAAAGTACTCAAAGGGTGTCATGGAAGCTGAATGTGCGGTTGCCTTGCAGGTCTTGGTTATATTGAAATTTAAGGATTTTTTCTTGCTGAGGCCACTCAGATATTGCTGGTGTTAAATCAGTGAGTCCATGTCAGTCATGTGAGCCACCGGGGCCATGTCATCTGCATATTTTAAAAATCAGTGTTTCAGTGCTGCAGGCGATATTATTTATATGAATGGGAAAAAAAGAATTGGTGATAAAACACAACTGTCTGTAGATTTTGTAGGTATTTTATTATAAAATAAAAATACACTCTAACACAATACTGCATGAGCTCACTTATCTCACACTGTATCCATAGCAGGAAGTGTTTGAGTAAAAGGAAAGTAGATAAATACTACAACAGACATGTTCCTCATTCCGCCCATCAGCATGGATTTATTTTGATTGCCTTTCAAAAAATAAATAAATAAAATAAAATAAAAATAAATAAATTAAAATAAATTAAAATCAGTCCATATTCTATTTTAAAACTGGTTCCTTTTCCATTTGTGAAGCTAACATTTTTATCCATAACTTTAACTTGTGCACATTTGACTGCACGTTCACACATCAAACAGTATGCTTTAGCATGTATGTTAATGGAGCATTTCTTGCAGTCTTCTTTACTTTTTGGCAGTGGCATGGACACTAGTTGTTCTGACAAGTAGGGGCCAAGCAGCAGAGCTTTGTAGGTGACCCAGGGTTTCTTACTTTTCTTACATATGTTTTTCTTTTTTCTTCTGCAGTTAGAGTCTATGGCTACCCTAGAACCATATAGTAAAAAGTTGTGAAATTTGGCACATTGATTGGTAAGTATCCTTTGTCTCTTTAGACTGAGTTTCATGTCTTTGTCTCTAGCATGCTAGCGCCTACAATGCTTCACAGTGGGATGTGTGTTTACGCACTTAACTTTTAAACTATATGCCCAATTCTTTGCATCAAGCTGAATTCAAAGTATCTTTTAATTTGTAAAGTGAGGTCATATCTCAACAACACCTATCTATCTTTTGTGGCATTTAACTACTACAGGGAACTGCAATAAGGAAAGTATCAGAATAAGTGCTGCTGAGCTGCATGGTCCCCCCGCCATGGTCCCCCATTGGTGCTTACTTAATGATCTTCTTTGTCATTTCTTTTTTGAAGGCTGTCCGAGGAGCAAGTCTGCTGTTACCAAATGGGTTGTGACTGCTACAGCCTCTGGTGGTGTTGATAAGCTGTGCAAAAAGACTAGCGATCATATTCTTGTTATCAAAGTTTTCATGCCAGGCATACCCCTGTCAGAATTCATAAAATCAATTTCTCTTTCATCCATATATTTGGATATGACCAAGCATATGGTATAGTGAGAAATACTGAAAGTACTCCCAGGGGAGAACGATTCCTGACATGCCAAAGTTGTTTGCTCCAAAACGCTCACAGGGGTAAAATCTTGGCTTTGTACCGGACCTGTGCTTAGGTTCCAGTAATTACTACACATATTTTCATAAAGTGCCTTGTATTTTGAGACGGGCTATATGCTTTGAGTCACAGACATATTGGATGACATTCAACACTCGGGCTTTAAAACTAGACTTAATATTGTTTAAAGTGAGTTTTTGAAATTAGGCTGCATACAGTCTTAATGTGTTCTGACAGCATGTCATGGAAAAATATTTACGCACGTTGCTTTACATTCATTAAATGCTGCTGAGCAAGAATTGTTTTGTGTATAATGGATATCTAAAATTGTACAGTCAGTTTGAACCTAGACACTCTTTCATTTGGAAATAACAAAGAATCAATATTGGTCTATGACATCATAAATATAGGTCCATAAGTTGCAATTGCCTCCATTTTGTCCCCATCAAATTACAGACAAAAGTAATATATGCTAGGATTCCAGCAAATTCAAGTCAGGCAAAGGATTCAACTATGTTCAACAAAATGTAATACTATGAACTTATTGTCTCCTTTGGACGTGCTTAACTCTGAGTGAACTACTCTAAGTTGATTAAACTAACTCTGGTCAAAACACAGTTTCCCATCTCGCTTTTCTTCAACTCAGAATTCATGGTTAGGCTCATAGTTTTAATGTTCTGGACTAGATAACCTGCACAAGTGGTGCTCAAAGCATATCCAGACCAGTGGCCTTGCAGTGAGCAGCCTCTCAACCAGCAAGGTTTACAAAGGCCATCCAAGGACTGATGAGCTATTGCCACAGCGAGGTGTCTGTCATTTGTCCCTTCACAATTCTAAAGAATCACTACTCCTCCTAGAGTTTTGGTCAGAAACTTGGTGAAACTTGCACACAGTGCTCACCTAATGGGGGTCTTCACCCAAATTGGGCTCAAGATCAAGGTCAAATTTGATGTTTTAAGGGTATTAACCTGTGAATTGTGATAGCAGCTGGATGAGCTGCTACATCATTGATGTTCTGGTTTTTATTATATCCTCCTGTTATTTGCCTGCTGATGTGCATTTGAATCCTCATTTTGTATGTCATATAATACTAAAACCCTCACTGGTATCTCCTGCAATACTTTATCCATATCCTTATCTTAACACATGAAAAAGACTGCCCACAGTGTTTACACTTCAGAATAATGAAGCCTATGATTCATTTTAACCTACCAGAATTTTTCACTTGACGGAAGATTATCTGGAGCGATGACAACCTCAGGATGTGTAACAGTTGTTAAAATAGGTGAGTCACCCAACATGAAAAAAGTTACACACATCCTCATTGTAATCACAGGAAAACCTTCACCAAGAAGTGTGATTCATTAGTTTTTGTGTTCATTATCACATGTGTGTACCTGTTTTACGATAAGCAAGAGTTTGAAGTTTCTTTTAAACACCATGGGAGGTTTGTTTACCTATTAGTGCTGTATAGATGACGGGGATCAAGTCATGCTGTCTGAAAGCTCTAGCAAACCTAATCTTATTCTAATTTTATCTTATTCTTATTCTACATAATTTATTCTACATAACTTTACATAACTGGTCATATTTTGAAGCAAATGTAATACATTTGCTTCAAAATATGACCAGTGAAATATGACCAGTTATATAAAATATTATTATATAAAATTCTCTCTCTTTGAGAAAATAAAGTGAAATGCAGTACTGTGCAAAAGCCTTGAGCCTCATTTCTTTATATTTTGCCAGTAAAACAGGAAATACGTGCAGTGATTTATTGAAACATGTGCAAATATAAATGGAAATACAGTATATAAGACAAAAAGAGAGTTTGTAGAATTCTAACAAGCTTGAAAGTCAATATTTAGTATGACCACCTTTATTCTTCAACACAGCCTGAACTCTCTTAGAGAAGCTTTCTTGTAATTTCTTTAAGTAGTCTTCATGAATAGTTCTCCAGGCTTCTTGAAGGACATTCAAAGCTCTTCTTTGGATGTTGGCTGTCTTTTGTTCAGTTCTCTGTCAAAATGATCCCACACTGCTTCAATAATCTTGAGGTCCAGGCTCTGAGGAGGCCAGTCCATGACTGATAGTGTTGCATTGTATGCTTTTCTGTCCAGGTAAGTTTTTACTGCATTGGCAGTGTGTTTGGGATCATTGCCATGCTGAAAAATGCCAATCATACGCTTTCTAGATGGTATTGCATGGTGGATCAACATCTGACAGTACTTTCCATGATTCCATCAGTTTTGACAAGATCCCCAACACCACTGGCTGAAATGCAGCTCCAAAACATGATAGAAGTTGGATTTATCTCTCCCTAAGACCTGTTGCCACTGATTAGTACAGTACAGATCAGTCCAGTTCTTGTGCAATTTGGCATACCTAAGCATTCTCTTCCTCTTTCCCTTCCTTAAGAATGGCTTCTTGACAGCCACCCTTCCACTGAGACACCATTTCTGATGAGGCTTCAGGGAACAGCAGATGGATCAACTGAAGGGTAAGATGCATCTCTCAGGTCCTGTGTCAGGTCTTTGCTGGATTTTTTCCTATTTGTTAAAGACATGGCTTTCAGAAACTGTTCATCTACTGTAGGTAGTTTTGTACCCCTTCCACTTCTTTTGTCCAGTTTTCTCAAATTTTTTAAGGACACACTGCACACCATGCTAATATATGCCAAGTTTTTGGCTAATAGCTGTTTTGGAATCACCTTGTTGGTGCAAATATACTATTTTATGCCTGTCAAACTGTGTTATCGTTGGCATTTTTCATTGATTCATCTAAAGAAAAGGGAACAAATGATGTGTTTTTGCAACAGGCTGCTTGTAACAAAGTACCTAAAGATACAATTTAAAATTGTTTCTTTGCTAAGTTGTCCGTTATGTGTAGACATAACATTAGTTCATACTTTGAGTTAGGTGCCTTTTTTATGCTTGAATGATTCATAGGTCAGTGTTAAGTGACTTAGCGAATTAAAAAAAAAAAAAAAACTAAATAAAATTTTTTTAAAAAATCCCTTTCAGTGGTCAGACCACTTTCAGTATACCTGACCAGTGAAAGCGTTCAGGTACACTGAATTGAGTGAAAAAGCAGCCAATGTGCAAAGAAAAACGTCGAAAGCCTGGAGAACTATTGCTCAAGACCACTTTTTAAAAATTACAAGAAAGTCTGGCTCTTTGGAAGCAAAATATAAAGAAATGTAGGTGGCTCAAGACTTTTGCACAGTACTGTATATCTGACATAAATAAAAATAGCTTCTCCAACGCTTTCCTTAGGACTAGGTGATCAATTTAGCCTATACTACAGTAAAGATTGTTTACTTAAGGATCTAACGTTAAAAGATTTTCTGAAACAGCTCTGATTGTAGAAGCCGATACGGTCTCCCTCCAAACTTTTTACATGGGGTCATTACTTTACTTAGAGGCCATTTTTCAGTGTTAGGGTAAGTCTGGTAGGCTTCAGTAAAACTCTCTCAATGTCTGAAATAGCAGCCAATTGTTCTGTGCTGCACTGCAAGTTGAATGGGGAAAGGCTGTAATATTTTCTGGATAAATGATAAATTTACATAGCAAAAAATAATAAATAAATAAATAAATAAAAATAAAAATATGCTAGTGGGGTCAGGTTAATTGGTGATTCTAAATTGGCCGTAGGTGTAAATGTGCGCGTGAATGGTTGTCTGTCTCTCTGTGTTAGCCCTGTGACAGACTGGCGACCTGTCCAGGGCCCTATGACAGCTGGGATAGGCTCCAGCCCCCACCTGCGATAGGTTAAATGTAGGAAAACGGATGGATGGATGCTAAAGGGGTATCCAGTGTGTCAAAAAGTGAGGCCAAGAAGTCCTGTATGTCACAAGTTGGGACTGTGAACAAATTGAACCTGCACAGAAAGCTTTACAGCATTTTTCATCTGTTTCAAGCTATGTGTATGTATGTAGCTATATGTATTTTTATTCAGCAGGGCCTTTTGGCAAGAGAAAGGCAAGAAATTCTTGAATACCAGAGCAAAGTTAAGTGCTAATTAGATAAAATTAGCTATCTAACTAATGCTGATACATGAGTTGTTACTGTCAGGGTCACTGTAGTCAGCATTCTAGAGCATTAGTGACAAGGCATGTTAACGCATTTATTAAGTCAACAGATATATTATGATACAAATCGAATCATAAATTATTTCTGTTGTCAGTTTTAATAAGCCGCCATTAATACCATTAGTTAGTGTGGAGAAAGAGGTAGTGGTGCACTACTGAGTGCCCACTTGTTACAGACAACATAACAATGAATTCCTAACAATGAATTCTATTTTAACATACTTCCAGGTGGGTTACATGGAGTTTTCTGAAACCTCCATAGTACAGGAGTAACTAAAACTACATTGCTGCAAGTGTGTTTAACTAACAAGCCATGGTAGTCAAAGGTGTACCCCATGTTAGGATTTGTATAAGGTGGGACTACTTCTAGCACCTTTTTCACATACCCAGAGAGACCAAACTTTTCAAGGACCAAACTCCTTGAGCAAATTAGTTGCTGCATGATTAAATCACAATGTTCCACATTACTTAGAACCAACACAAAGAAAAATGTCAAAAACCACACAGTCAAAGGGCAGGGTTTACATGACCTCTGATATGAGTAGCTATGGATATTCCCAGCACGTACCTCTTCACAAATGAAAACAAGGGAAAGAATCCCAGCTTCTTTTACTTGAGGACCACTGGGCACTGGGTACAAAACAAGGCAACCTATAAACATGAATGCCAAAAAAGGCAGAAAAAGGAGGAAAATGTGGAGAAAAATAGCCATTGATATGCTGCGCCAGACTGAGAAAAGTAGCATTGTTTGATCTTTTTGTTTGTAACAGCAGGGGTAGGCTTCCAGTGAGAACTGAGGCATATTACATGCTTTGCTTCAACCACTGAAAGAGCACAGAGAGGGCCAAAACTCAGCCTGGGTGACTCTCAGAGTCTTTGAAGCCAAATAAAGCCACCTCATCGATCACTGATTCAAAAGCCCTTTTCTTTTTTTCTTCTTCTTTCTCTCTTTCTTTCTTTTCACTCTTGGGAAGCTTTTGTTTATTGTACAAAAAACCCCAAAACAAAACAAAACAAAAAAAAAACTATTATAAGGTTACCTCACTTCCCTTGGAAAAACCCCCAAACTGAACACAAACACTCAGATGGTCTGGCTGTACAAAAATTTAGCATTTTGAAATATGCTGAAAATGCCCATAGTGACTTAACCTTGAAACACAACACAACAACTGTCGCCTCAAGGCGCTTTAAATGCCTTGAAGCAACACTTTCCAATTTACAAATCAGACTCTCTTTAATCTTAGTGTATTTTCGATTACTCAAATTATAAATAACATCTCAGGTATCTCATTACCACTTCTTAACTTTACCATCATGACTTGCTAGACATGTAAGTCAAACCTTGTTTTGTATATTTTTAGCAACAAGAAAACAGTTAAGTGTTCTGACAACATTAAAAATAGGCTCACCATGGAAAGGCATAAGGTTTAAGAATGGGATTTTTGTGAGCGTTTTAATGATGTGTTAAACAACGTAAATGATCCTATGATAATAGAGCCCAGATGAACTACTGCAAGAGCATGACAACATGCAGTTAGGGAATCAAAGAACAAGTGTTATAACTGCTGCACTATTCATTTCTGTAAGGTAAGGTGTTAAGGTGAAGTATTTCTATCAATAAAGCCATATGTGACCTTTCAAACTTAAGTAGGCCAAATGCAACACAATACAACAAGAGGGAGTTACCTTTGAAAATTATCATGGCCAAGCTGTGGCATTTGTCCAGAATTTATATAATAATAGCTGCATTTGTAACTTGTTTTATTTCATGAACTTGTGTCTCCCCAATATGTCTGCTGTCTCAGGGTCACAAGAATCCATCTTATTTGAATCGAACCCTGCGGCCTCCATCTGGGAACCCTTAGACTGCTGACTTAGCCTCTGGGCTTCCGGGATATCCGGATAGTGGATAATGAGGATGTGGTTCAAGACTTTCAGTCACGTGGTGGTCATTAGTCAAGTGCAGAGAATTTTAAAAAACTAATAAAAAAGCTAAATTGTTATTAGACAATAGTTAGTGCTTTTAAGATTGTAATTTGGCAGACGTGTTCCCTTGTTTTGCTCTCCACACAGTCCATTTTCCTGCATGCAATCAAAGCCTGCTCAAATGTGATTGCTTAATAGCACTTGGACTACAAACAGTAACAAAAACCTTGTCTCTACACATTATGCACATCCATAACAAATATCTGTTTATAGAGATTATGTAGCCACTAGCTAACAGGATAGTGAGACCTCATGGTATCATTATCAGTGCTCTTTCTAACTCTACAACCTGTTTTATTGGTCATGAGAGCACCGAAAGGAAATTTGCTACAGTAAATGTGCTTTTAAGTCTCTAACTCCTTCAACCCTGGCCAACCCACTTAAAATAGAACTGGCCATCTACCACTATGATGGATCAAATGATGCAAACATTATGAGCATTTGTGTGCTGACAAGTCCTTTCTGTAGGGTTTGTATGCAGCGTGGGTGACACAGCTGTTGGCATATGAGCAGAATGGTGGGTTTTGTTGAATCCGTCATGGTAAAAGCATCTAATGCATGTTAATTTGTTGGTTTTATATAACTCACTGAAAATTAACATTAAAACATGAAATTCCTGTACATGGTCCTCCTGAAAAAAATCTAAATTCATTTAGATTAATAGCCTTGTAAAGTACCATTAATGTCTCTTATTTATTAAAGAAAAAAATGGTGAAATTAAGTGCTTATGGTACCTGACCTAAACTGAATAAAATAAACAAATGTGAGGTGGTAATTAAAGCCTGGGCTAGGAGAAACATACCCACCTAGAGCTCTCACATTATTGCCACAGAATTGGACGGGTTCTTATGGATTACAGGAAAATTCATTCATTCTGTCATTAAAACAAAAGGCAGAAAGGCTTTTCCATAGTTTCTCATGAACATACTCTCATTGGGCTGCTCATTGAGCTGAAAATACTCACAATTTGATTACTTTTAGAAAGGCAAAGTGGCACCTGAAATATACAATAAGGCAGAAAAAAGTCTGATGTATGGCTTAAATTAATTTATTGTGTCTTTGCCTTCAGGACCACCTCCTTAACCCTTTGTTGTTGACCTTGACTGGACTGTTCACAGTTAACTTCTTAAGTCATGTTTTGGTAAACCTGAGCCCCTAATCATTCATGCTCACTGTGTCTTGCTCTTTTTTTATTTCCACCCCTTCTGTTTCTATTTCCCCCTGCCCGTGGCTTCTCACCCTCTTTCACTCTTTTCCTCTTTAGCATGACTGCAGTTTTTGTAAGTGCTCCTCCCCCTCTCTCATTTCCGCTGATGCAAGTTGTGGGAGAGCTCAGCCAAGGGTCACTGGTGTACTCTTGCTAACTCTGTCCCTGTGCACCCCTTTAACTTCATCTTTTACCACAACTGTCCTCAAAGATCTAAGAGATTTTACCCCTCAGTGACAAGCAGCTATGCTACCAGAGGCACACACTATCCACCTGCTTGTGCAACATGAAATACATGTGACTTCTGATTGTAATTAGACTAGAATGACACAAACACTCTTCCACTCTTCTCAAGTGTTCCCAAGGAACCACATCAAACATCCTTCTGGACAATAGAAACCTCTCTTTGTCTACTTACATTATGTCCATGTTACAAATATTTTGATCAGTTACTGCAACACATCTAGCATGAATATGCTGTCTTTGATGTGTTTAAAGTGGCTATAAGTTACATTTTCAAACAACCAAAAAAAAAAGTGATTATTAAAAGTTTAAACACAGCAAGTGTCAATCTAAACTATGTATTTATACTTGGGAGAAAAAAATATTAAGTTGAAAAAAAGTTAATTTTGTCTACACATTGTTATGTACTGATGTAAACCTGTGTAATGACAAATGTTTATGATTGTGAGAGGAAATGTCTCTCAAATGGGAAAAATTAATAAGATTTAGCAAAAAATAGCTTCTAAAAAGATACCACTGTAGGACTTGGAATAAATACTGTTTGTCACTGCAAATTGGGGTTTGACTGAGTCTGATCTGTTGCCAGATGGCTGGGGATCACCATATGAGTAAATACAAAGACAACTGGAAAGTTCAGACCATGAAGAGATGTTTAAAGGTCAGTTTTATATATTTTTCCAAGACTTACAATTTACCTGAGGCGGTCGAATTTCTCCTTATACTGCAATTATCAGCTGGCTCGTACATTAAACAAAATGCTTGGTGAAGAGCAGAAGAAATTTAAGTTTCCTTTCATTAAAAATTAAATAACAAAAAAAAATAATGTTCCATTTCCATAACTGATGCTGATTACCTAAAAGTCATGTCAGTGGACACCTGGCGTAAGCATTTGAATTTGACTGCTTGTCTCCACATATGGCTTTTTAAAATAAATATTTATCATAAAAGATCAAGTGATTCTTACAGTACCTCTTGCTTGAATAGCTTCTCATTCCCGTCATTGAATCCCTGCAGCCGCTGAAAGCAACAAGACACATATGTTGATAATGTACACCTAATAACCTTCAAATTGAGTGCAGATTGCTCCGTTCAGTACTATACACCATTATGACTCAGTATTCTGTTGTTTATGAGGGAGACGTCAGTGTTTAGGTGTTGTGCTCTCAGATCATGCTGTTCTGCATCATTTTGACATTAATATAATTCCTCATGAAAAATCTCTTTCCATGTGTTGAGCTGTTCCTTTCATGCGTCACTGTGAATAGCAGCAGAAGTCAGTGATGTCACTGACCACACCAACTTATTTATATTCTTGCATAAACAGATCATCCATAATCATTATTATCATCATTATTATTTTATTATTATTATTATTATAACATTATCATTATTATACAGTACTGTGCAAAAGTCTTGAGCCACCCATCAGTTCTTTATATTTTGCTCCCAAGGAGCCAGACCTTCTTGTAATTTTTTAAGTGGTCTTCAGCAATAGTTCTCCGGGCTTTCTGAAGGTATTTCAAAGTTTTTCTTTTGACATTGGCTGCTTTTTCACTCCAGTTCTTGAACCTGACCATTCTCAGAGGAATGTTTTTTTGTTTGTTAAGGTATCTAAAACTGATCTATGAATCATTCAAACATAAAAAGGCTCCTAACTCAAGGGATGAACCAAAGTTGTGTCTACACAGAACGGACAACTTAGCAAAGAAACTATTTTAAATTGTATCTTTAGGTACTTTGTTACTAGCAGCCTGTCGCAAAAGCACATAATTTGTTCCCATTTCTTCAGTTGAATCTATAAAAAAATGCCAGCGATAACACAGTTTGACAGGCATAAAATAGTATTTTTGCACCAATAAGGTGATTCCCAAAGAGCTATTAGCTGAAA
>VUQI01051580.1:12948-37861 GCA_015106735.1 Paratilapia polleni | reverse complement strand
GGGCTGGCCATGACAAGGTCTTGATCTGGTGGTCCTTCATCCACACCTTGATCGACCTAGCTGTGTGGCATGGAGCATTGTCCTGCTGGAAAAACCAATCCTCAGAGTTGGGGAACATTGTCAGAGCAGAAGGCAGCAAGTTTTCTTCCAGGATAACCTTGTATGTGGCTTGATTCATGCGAAGAGCCAGGCTGAAGTTTGCAAAAGACCATAAGGATTGGACCATAGCGGACTGGAGTAAAGTCATCTTCTCTGATGAGTCTAATTTCCAGCTTTGTCCAACAGCTGGTCATCTAAAGGTTAGACGGAGACCTGGAGAGGCCTACAAGCCACAATGTCTCACACCCACTGTGAAATTTGGTGGAGGATCAGTGATGATCTGGGGATGCTTCAGTAAGGCTGGAGTCGGGCAGATTCGTCTTTGCAAAGGACGCAAAGGACGAACTTGTGTCCACCAAGTTTATAAGACTTGAGAGCAGACAGAAAATAAAAGAATATTT
Organism: Paratilapia polleni; assembly: GCA_015106735.1. Classification (NCBI taxonomy): domain Eukaryota; kingdom Metazoa; phylum Chordata; class Actinopteri; order Cichliformes; family Cichlidae; genus Paratilapia; species Paratilapia polleni. The sequence continues at coordinate 37,361 of VUQI01051580.1, read as the reverse complement.
TTTAACTATTAATTCAAACAGCATTTAAATGTTGTAACTTGTGGAGGTGGAGACAATTTTAAGTACTTGGTGTAGTTTTGGTAGGTTAATAAATTGATCATATGTGTTTGAGTAAATTCATGCATTGAGATAAAGTATAAATTCTGAAGTAAAATACCGTAGAATTATACTTCCGTACAGTACTTCACTTACTTTAAGTACCGGCTTTATAACTAGTGAGAATCAGACAGGAATTGGCTCGTTTTGCCTTTGAAAACAAGTCACTGAAAAACATCAAATTAAGATAATCTGTGCTTAAAGGCCTTTGTCTTTGTTTATACTCAGTAAGATCCTTTTTTTCTCTAGTGTCACACAATAAAATTTTCCTGTCTGTCTCCAGTTACAAGGAATGGAAGAGGAGCTGCGCATCGCCCCTCCATCCTACCGAAATGCAATGAGCACAAAGCTGCGTATGTACCGCAGAGACCTAGGTAAGCTGCAGAGGGACATGAAAAACTCTGCGCCTGGGTTTGGCTCCTCGTCCAGCACAGTGCAAGGAAGTCATCATGGCATCTACTCATCACAAAATCAGCAGAGCGTGAGTGAGAGGCTGCTTGAATTTGCTGTCAGGCCAGGAACCTTTACCTGTCTGTGTGGATGCTCAAAATATTATTTTATGATGCTGTAATTATGGCAAAATGCATTTGTAGGATAAATCATTTTTTCTGGGTGTGTATTTTTTCTTCTTCCTGTCGCCAAGAGAGCTCAGTGCATCCTAACCTAAAAAAAAACAAGTGCGAATAGAACACAAGCAAATCAAGAAAACATCTTCAACAATTTGACATGTGCTGCAAATACTTACAGTGTGTTAAAATATTTTACAGGGAACAAAAAAAAGGGAATCCAGTTTTAGCTTATTTTCCAACAACACTGATGGGTTGAGATTGTTCTATTTAAAAAAACACAGAAAGAGTAGTGCAGTTAGAAAATAATAAAAATGTAAAAGCAAGAAATCCTTAAATTATCTGACATATAAGAGAAAAAGGACAGCCCTGGCTGGCAGGGGACTACCAGGTATAACTTAGGAATCCATACATTCTATTTGTAGAAGTTGCCATAATAAGATACAGTACTTATCTAAGTAAGTAAGTATATTGCCAGAATAAGTCTACCTTAATTTGATTTAATTTTTCACTTGTTCCCATCTATGCAGACACACCTGCAGTCCCAGAGATCTCTGCTTCTCCAGGGTACAGAGTCTCTGAATAATGCCAGCCAGAGCATTGAACGAAGTCAGCGCATCGCCACTGAGACGGAGCAGATCGGCACAGATATCATTGAGGAGCTGGGAGAGCAGAGGGAACAGCTGGACCGAACCAGAAACAGAGTGAGCTGTGAATCATTGTTACTCTTAGATTCATGTAGGATGAGGTTGTGATCTGAGATTAGTTTGATGCAGCATATGTTGGTCCATGGATTCAGTAGATTCTGACCTTTAATATGATTTGTGAAAAGAGTGGAAAAGTCGACTACTACTGGATGGTAGAATACATTGTTTGCGGGAGTTGTTTTTTATAATGTCAGTATGGAGAGAGGCTGTCAAAGATGTTGTCAGACTGGTTTGTTAAATCTCTTCTGTCTGTTGTTTCTGTGTAGCTGGTGAATACTGGAGAGAACCTCAGTCGCAGCAGAAAAATTCTTCGTGCCATGTCACGGCGGTAAGTGTTGCCCTGGAAGATGTCATACACAACATTTGTCCCCTCTTTTTTTTAATTCAAAATATATGTTTTTTGAGTTTGATGGCAGAGCCATGTGCCTGAGATTATTATATTGGGGAAATCCCTTCTCACAGATGACATACAGATCCAAGAGTAGAAAAAAAATATGTGAAACTGAGCAGTCTGAAGGCTGAGCTTTTTCCTCACTTGCACATAGGTTAACATCATTTGAAACTTTGGCCACGTTTAATATGAACATCTCACATTGTACCAGGACATATATGGCAGAAAATAAGGAAAAGCATTTTATACACCTATAAAAAGTCAAAATGCTGAAAAATGAGTGGTATAATTTTCTTTTTTTACAGCTGCAGGTAACATTTCATCATGAATGACAAAAAGACATAAAATCATTACACCTGAGAAGTCGGTACAGGAATTTTATGTGATTAAAACCATCATCTTGTTATCAAAATAATTATCAGCTAATTGCTGCAGCTCTACTGGTGATGTGTTTCAAAAGTCATTATTCTGAATGTTCAGGATTATATTGTTGAGCTATTTTCTAATCCACCAGAGAACTAGCTTTGTATCGTGTGATTTTGATGATCAGGGTCTCTTTTAAATGCTCATGGAATATTTGACGAAAGTATCAGCTCATTGTTGTTTCTTTTCTGTCTTGTAGGCTGGTGACCAATAAGTTGCTATTAGGTGTCATCATTTTGATGGAACTGGCCATTCTGGGTGCTGTGATTTACCTGAAGTTCTTCAGAAAATGAGCAGACTTTACTTTAAGTTGTGGATTCAGGCCAAACTCAGACTCTCGACAACCATCTCCACTGACTATCCAGTAGCAATAATAACAGTATCTTGCTGTTTTCAGCCAACTGTTCGTGTGAGGGCAATGAAGGGGTGAACCTTTACTAAAAGGGGATTCTGTCCATCAGCAGGTGAAGATCATTTGACACAAATGGCAGCCTGTTAATGGACCAAACCTATAGAAGCCCTTTGAACTAAGATTTGCACTGTTACTTAATGCCAGTGATGTCCTGCAGGATGGTGATCTGGACTTATCTGCTTGCTGCTACAGATCCAATGGATTATTCTTTGTAACATTGTAGCTGAGTCAGTAAAGCTACTTACTCCCACGTGTCTCTCTGCTGACAGTACCTGTGAAATGTTACTGATAGTGGCAGCAGTTCTAGAAAGTTATAATTCTCGGATTGGGTTGCAAAACTGCTTGAATTCAACAGCTGATGTGTGAATATCTTTCACAGTATGATGAAATGGCACCTGCTGAAACTATTTTTGCAGTGTTGACATGCCCAGTATTTAAGTGATTGTATGAAAAAATGAGACTTGAGGCCTGAATCAGATGTGTGAATGAAAAAATGGATGGAACGTCTTAATAGGGTGCAATGTTCTTAACAGTCAATGTAAAATCACTGTATAATACAAAAATCACAGTTAGAAATAGGTATAACGGTTTCTTATTTGATTTTCTCCACAACAATAAAGTTAATCTTTAACCTCAGTTTGCATTGTATCTGATAGGTTCAAGGAAGGAAGCCAAACAATAAAAAAAATAAATAAACATCCTCTGTGGAAGCACCAGACCAGGTTAATGCAGGGCAAACACAGCACCTGTTACTATGGAATTAATTCTCAAATAATTGGCCATGAGGTGATTTCTTTTTTTTCTGTAGTGTTAGGGAAGTAGCACACCTGCCAGTGTTTTTCTGTTTCATCATCGTGCCTGTCTGGTGTGTTGTGGAGTGTATATAAACAAATTTGGTGACATGCTTGTGTGTGCCAGGATTAGATTAGGGGTGTTGTAGAAGGAAATAGCTTTTCAATGTGCTAAAAAATTGCTTTTCCATTTTTTAAAAACTGTTTCCGCCTCTTTTCTTAAGTACAAAGGGTACATTTTAAGGTTTTATAACCTCATTTAAACTAAATCTGTTTCCATAAACAGCCGGGACACTGTATAAAATGTAAATAAAAACAGAAAGCAATGATTAGAAATCATTCACTTTTGATATTTAGTTGAAAATACTACAAAGACAACATAAAATGTTAAAACTGAGATTTTTTTTGTTTTGTGTTTATTTTGCCAGCAACATGTTTCCAAAAAGGTGGGGCAGAGGGCATGTGTGTCAGTGTTGCATTATCTTGTTTTCTTTTTATGTGTGTGTGCGTGCAGCAAATATTTTCAATGTGTGACAGGTCTGGATAGCAGGCAGGCTAATTTAGCATCTGGACACTTGGAGCCATATTACTGTGATACTTGGAGGGTGTGTTTTGGCATGGTCTTGCTGAAATAAGCAAGGCCTGAAAATACACTGTCTTGATGTTCCTGTGACATTTTTTTTCTTTTTTAAGAAGAACCTTTCTGGTCTTGTTGCCCCTCTCCAAACTTTTTTGAAACATATTGCTGGCATCAAAAAAACAAATTTCTCAGTTTCAGAATGTGATATATTGTTTTGGTACTATTTTCACTATTTTCAATTAAATAAAAGAGTTTTTTAAAATTATTTGCAAACCATTATTTGTTTTTTAATTGACATTTTACGGAGCATCTCAACTTTTCTGTAAGTGGTCTTGTATGTTGCCAGCAAGTAATACTGCTTTAGTCCAGACAGCAATGTGTATTCAACCACTGAATGAATTGGTATGACATTTTTACCACCATTAATTGTCCCCAGAAGAATCATCCCAAAGGCTTCAATGAGCCCTGACTTTTGTGCTATGAGGTCAAATGTTTCACTTATTCTGTGAACTCAAAATCTGTTGATTCATTTCCATAATATGACCAATAGCTTTGGTGAATCCCACCATGAGGTTCATATTTATGGTGTTCAGTGATGTATCAGCAACTTTCAGGTTGATTGCCACGAAATGTAGTAGTATCCATGCTTCCTTCAGGATGATAAATTTGGTGATTTGTTGGTTCTTCGTTGAGCGCCATCATGACATTGAGCAATGTATTTTATAGTTACCACATTAAACTTAACTAGTGAATTTCACATGTTGGAATGAAAGAGTGCAGCTATACTCTATACCTTAGTAAAATTAAGCAAAGTAAGTAGGAAACAAGACACCTGTACAAACAAACAAAAATTTAATCATATTTATGGAAGACCAAAATAGAAGCTCTTTGTCTCAAGGACAATAGTCACTGAATGGCCACATTAAGATAAACATACAAGCAATACATCAAGGTTAATGATGCAAATAGTTACTTCTTTTTTCCAGGAATACTGAAATATTTGTACAGAAATAATTAATAGTCCGTGCACTGATAGGTTCAGAGTAAAAAATACAAAAGTAAACTCTAAAGAAAATACAGTAACTACAGCTATCACAAAAGTGATATCATATTTCTAGTTTTAAACTCACTGGCACAGCCACAAAACAGTGATTCCACATTAGAGGGTACACTTCAGTCTAAGTCAAACATAATCAACAATTCAACATTTTTTGTACCTCTGATGCAAGTCCATTCTGTCATAAACCAAACACATGATAAATATGTGGCAGCTGTGACCCCCATTCAATTAAGTTCAAACATCCATCCATCCATCCATTATCCATATTCTCAACCGCTTATCCAATTCAAGTTTGCAGGGCGGCTGGAGCCTATCCCAGCTGTCATAGGGGAAGAGCTGGGGTACACCCTGGACAGGTCGCCAGTTAAGTTATTATATATAATAATAAAATAAATTAGTATTGATGTACCCCCAATAAGTGGTTTCTAAATTATGTCAGAGGCTTTTCTCAGGATTATCAGTCTGAACATTATTTAAGGCCCTTTCATATTTTAATGACATAATTTAACTAACAAAATGAAACGTAACACAAAGGAGCAAAAAGATAGGAAAAAAGCCCTTTAAACTGTCACCTACTAATAGATAGAGTCTTTGCAGTCTGTGGAATGGTCAGGGATGACAGTGATAAAGTCCAAGCTTTGCTTCATGCTCAGAGGCGGAGCAGCTCTGTGTCGTTTTTCACAGTGGGAATTTCATCGATGGATGCGTGAGCGCCTTCTCTCGTCTGCCCCAGTGACGATGCAATGACGTCAACTGCCAAAGAGGCGGTGGCCTCCACAGCTTCAGGGCTGGCCCCCAGGACAGGGTTTACTTCTACCAGGTCCATGACTGACAGCAGACCTGCACATCAACACAATGACAAGTTGGATACCAAAACCAGACCTTTAAAAAAAGGAAACTAGAAAAATATGCAAATGCTGATAAAAGGATGCCCTTGTCATGTGTTAGTGTTTTTTTAACAGACCAAAGGGGATGATAACCATAACTGTTGTGATGTGTACCTGTGTTATGAATTTCCTCTGTGATGTAGATGCCCTCTCTATAGGTCAGACCTCCATTCACTGGTGTTCCTGTGGCGGGAGCCAGAGAAGGGTCGAATGCATCGATGTCAAAGCTCAAGTGTATTGATCGCTGTTTTCTGTCAGATAAGAAAATTCAACCCTTCAGTTCAAACATATATAACTGGTTTTATTACATCAATATAAATACACATTAGAAATAATAATTATATAATTTTAAACTCAATTAACATTGTAATCTGTTAATAATACCTTGCCAGAAGATGGTCAAGTGTGACTTCCATGACCCTTTGGATGCCTAGTCTGTCAATATCCCTCATGGTGAAATATTGGATACCAAGGCTCTTAAGGATTTGGCTGCAATACAAAAAAAAAAAAACATCAAGAACTATTTTCAGAGTGAACATCATCTTCATATACTAAAGGTTTTAAATGTGAGCATGTACTTACTACTCCCCGGGGTCAACATCCCGTAGTCCGATGTACACCAGGTCCCTTGAGTTGAGAAATGGCTTAGTCCAGGAGAACCCAGGAATATCTGGCATCTGACGGACAAAAACAGGTAGTGTAATATATCATACATGTAATATATGCATGCAGACACTGAAAAAAAAACAATAATCGTTTTTTATTGAAACAGCACAACCCAAAGAATCCCTTCTGAATGTTAAAACATTTACAGTTGATGAATTTTTTAGTGAAGCTGAATGTTTTTCCTTACCTTGTCTTGCAGCTCTTTGAGCATGAATGCCACAGGCTGGCCATGGAGGTTTCCTGATGGAGAAGTCGTGGGCGTATTGACATCAGCATGAGCATCAACCCAGATTAGGCACAGGTCAGGACACTGCTGGGCATGGCCACTCACTGATCCAATAGCAAGACTATAACAGGGAAAGAGCAGCCTTATAAATATCCCTGCAATGGATTTCTAACATTAACACACATGAAAAACAGACAAAGTATCCCTTGGAAACCTATCTAAATACTTTACTAGTTGTACAAAGTGGGCTATCTTGCAGTATGGCCAGTATGGTCTATAATTACCTGTGATCACCTCCCAGCATAATGAGAGTGTGCCCAGCACTGACAGCACTGCTCACTGCACCAGACAGCTTCTTATTTGCTGCACCCACAGTGCGAGGGAACTTTACATCCATGTAGGGTTCATCCTTCTCCAGGTGGTGGAAGTTGAGATCGCCAAAGTCATGGACAGAATAGTCTAAGAACACAATGACAAACATTCATAAATTGAAACTTCTTTATGCTGTGTCACTCTTGGTGCACTTTACCATGACTTTTTGAACAGGAGTGCACTGTTTTCTCAGAACATCTGAACAAAGGAACCTTCAACCTGATAGTTTTAAACAACCTGAGCATTTGTAATTAGCAGACCGTACGTGCCATGTGCAGGTGTCCAATGGACAGCCTAAGTAATCTGTCATGCTCCCATAGTGTGACTTAACATGGATTTGTCTGGCCTTGCAGTCTCATGAGTTTGAGTCATTCAATGCCAGTGGAACTTTAGTGACAGAGCACTTTCCATTAGTCTTGTTTCCCACTCCAGGTCAGGTTTCAGTGACTGCAGTCAGCCCTATTCTAGGTGGCTGCAGAAGACCAAAAAATGTCCACTTAGTTTTAGATATAGACTACAAAGTAAACAAGTGAAGTGTTTCACTATATTGGGGTTCCTCTGGCTATATGAGCCTTGATGGCAGTGTAATATTACTCTGCTGATCTAAGGGCTACCAGTGTGGTTCATGACCATTCGTAGACAGGACAGGAATAGCCCTTGTCTTGATGAAACTGTGAGCATCTCTTGCAGGACAATTCAAAAGCGTGTTAAAGGGACAGGCTGCAAGTGGTCCTCTGTTTAATTTGAAATGCAAGATTGTAAGAGCTATTAACTGTGTGTAGAGGCATACTGTTAAGTGCTTTTAAATCACGATGATTATTAGTTAAATATTTTGTTGAAACGGTTTATGCAAACTGACAGGAAACCTTGAAAGTGTGAAGATGTAAGACGAATGGTATTTAGTTCTGTTAGTGTTTGGTTTCATGTGGCTGGCTCCATTATTGACATAGCAGCTAGATCTTTTTTCATTGCTTCCAATTTGATCACCAGGGAATTGGCTCCTGGCGAACATTTTGCATCCAGCTTCAGTGGACTAATGATGTTTGTTTTTTTTTATAAATCACTTTGTAATAAACAGCAAGGGTGCAAAGTTTTGTTTAAACCCTTAATTAACTTCTACATCTAGCCTCATTATTACAATAGTGCCTTTAGGGTACAGCAAAGCAGGAAAAAACTGACGTTATCTAAGAGTGAGTTCACAAAAAAGCAAAACAGAAATGGGTTAAAAAGCATTACACGTAAAATAAAAAAGTAATAGATTTGATCCTCCACTTAATAAAACTAATTATCATAACACTAAATACTCAGTACTTGGAGATACATGGTGAAATTAACAGTTTAAATCAGTATAGCAAGTATCAGCTTTAACTGATTGTAAAATACTATAAAACAAGTTTGTTTTTGTGTATTTCATTCTAATATGTGTCATTTGATACAATTTCAGATATTTTGGAACATATACGTATATGTAATTACACAGATCCACTTAACAGGCATACACAAGTATGAAAGCAGGCCAGTGATGCATTATAAAAATAATGTTGCTGATGTACAAATGAAAAGGGAGTGCTGTGCCTTTTGCACAACGTGTTTACAACTGATGAGCTGATCTCTGGAACTAAACATTCTAGGATATTCTGAGAAGGTACTGAAGTCAAGTAAAGACCTGCATTAAGCTGCCATTATCACACAAAAGTGCAGTAGGTTTTTTGCTATATTTCTAGAGGCAGGAACAGTTTGTGGTGCACCTGGGCAACTTTATAGCAACTCTGGTAAACTAAGAGATATCATGATAGCAGACTTCTGCTTAGGCTGACATAATACAGAAGGTACTGAAGTCTCCAGTAGTCTCTGTGTACCATCTTGCACGGATTGTGATATTTTTCGTTTTATTGTGAGATAATGCTGCCTACAGCAGACTCTTGATGTTAAACTTTTTATGTGAAATTTCAGGACATTACTTTGGGGTAGCCTGCAATGGGCATTTGTCAGAACAAAACAGATTAATGCGAACTACTTTAACGTTTACCACAACAATTTAGTGGAGGCCATCATGACTTCATTGTGCTAAACTGTTTTGTGTGTGTCCCGTAGTACCATAATAATCTACATTAACCTTATCACTCCAAAGGGATTTAGCTATGTCTGGATCACAGATAGACTTTAAGTACCCTGGGATGGCCTTACTGTGACCTTATCACAGCCTGCTACGCGGTATTTTAAAATCTTCTGCAGGCTCTCTTCACATTATTCATGAATGTGTTTCTTTCGGTCATCCCCCCTCTCGGAGTGGAATTTCAATCACAATGGCAAGCACAGAAGGGATGACGCGAGCACAGAAGGGATTATTTCCACCTGCTGTCCCTTTCACACTGAATACTGTGGGCGTTTCCATTTGGACCACATAAAAGGTTCAAGTGCGTGTGACTACAGTGACGACAGATCATCACCCTCTTACATGTGCAGGGGGGCGGGCAGGAATGACTAAACCACAGACGTGGTTTCCCGAATGAAAGAAAAGAAACGAGCTTCCATTGTGAACAGTTATCACAACGTCCTCTCACGGGTCTGTGCTGACACTTTGTTGTATTCTTTTCTTTTTACAGCTTGAGATTGTATTCATCATATTTTATCATTAGGCTGTAATAATCTGACGAGGATTTACGTCAGAAAAGCGGATGTTCAGTGTTTTCTCGCCTTTAAGTTTGATGGCTTTAATCTGCCATCACACTTACAAATATATTCATTCAGTAGCATACAAATAAGTCTAGTTTTACGTCCTATTTTATTACACTTCATAGTATCCCGTAAATTAATTATGAAAGATTTAAACTGATTGAGACTAGACACGTGCATAAATCACTGTGTTCTCCAAAGCATCCGCGCTAAATAACCTCTCCTACGTTACATTTGTTTATATTTACTGTCTCCCGGTGATGTAACAGGCTGGCTGAAGACCGGGCGTAGAAGTTAAATCTGTCTATAAGCCTCTGAGCCCAACCTGCAGGTTACACCCACAGACAAGTTACATAACGCAGCGCCGCTCCATTATTATCCGCTCGTCCGTCACCTACCTAAATTTGAAAGCCTCTCGATGAGCCCCGCATCTCTGATGACTTTAGGACCATGTTCCACGCCTCTCCTTTTCTATCGGGAAAAGAAAAAAGACACGTGACTGTTAAAGATGCTGGATGGTTTGATACTGGGAATATAAAAAAAAAGACAAGCCTTCTACAGTTTACCTGTCCTTTCGAAAACGGAGCGCCAAGCACGGCCACCGATTGAGCCCTGCTATGCTGGCAAGTGTGGCTAAGATGAGTTTTGAGAAGACGGGAAAGCGCTCCTCTCAAAGCCATTTTCAGGAATTAAAAACTGCCCCGGTCAAAACGAAGCCGACTCGGAGTCTGACGAAAGCTCACTGAGATGTTGCGCTGGTGGATGCTGAATGTATCCGCCTTGGTGCAGGGGGCGGTCTTTATGGCTCCCGAAACTACTGAATATTTATGAGACTCTGACTATGAGAACTAGAATGAATAGAAGGGACTTCGCCTTAATTAAGTCACAAAACCAACAAAATCTCTTTTGTCTAATATAAAAATTTTTAAGTGCTTTTAAGCGTTTGTAACATTTTATAAACTTTTATTACTATGGCGCGTCCTGATATATATATATAGAGAGAGAGAGAGAGAGAGAGCGAGAGAGTGAGCGTCTGACGTCAAGTTGAACGACACACCTTCGTTGTAGCCAATAGGAACTGTCGAAATAAGTGGGTTCGCTTTTAGGCGTGTCCTGGAAACTGATGTGGCCCAAGCAATGGTTTTGAAATGTTCGGAAGCACCGCTGCAGTGTCATCTAAGTGGAAATTTCCACAGACGCAGCGTAGCGGGAATGATCCGCTTGTTTACATTAAACCGCTTGGCCAAAGTATTTGGCCACACGTGACCCTCAACTCCATCCAAAACACATCCTATCTGATTTCAGGCCAACATGAAAACATGTTATTGAGCTTTCACTGGCAAAAGAAGTTTTACCCTGCAAAGGAATAACACAAGTGAATGTTTTACCTAAAGAAAAACAGCAAAAGTTTCTAATTAATATAAAGCAACTATTAATAACGATACACACACATTTTTTTAAATTAATGTTTATTTATTTATATATATTTATAATTGTGCATTTTATTTTACAAGCAAAGCAACATAGAATGGCTCTCTGGCTTATATAATATGCTGTATTTCCAGTCCTTAACATCCAACCTCTGCTGTTTATTACTGTTTATTAGTTGTAGCAGTGGTAGGCTATGATGAATAGATCTTATTTTTAATGTAGTCTTACTCGGGATTTATTTCATAAAACAATACATAGCGTTCAGCTGAAATTATTTCCATCACAGGCAACACAGTGTCAACACAGATTCATTGTGTCCTTAACATAGGCTATTGTACATATAAAGTAGTGCATTTCTTGAACCTTAACCACAGTTGCCCCTGGGCAACAACAAACGCAGGAGTGTTCTCCTTACGTAATCAGAATACCTTAAAATGCATGACCGTAGCATGACGCAGTGAATGAAAACTCACGCACAAACATACCTGAGAAGACCTTTAGTTACCAATTCACGAAAGTAGGCCTTTGGCGCCACCAAGCGTCTAAAATACAGATATAGAAGTTGTAATTGTTAAAAGGAGGTTTTGTTCGCCCTCAGTAAAGCTTATCAGGCAAAATCTTAACTTGTATGTGAAAATATTTCACCCTAATTTGGGTCTTATTTTGAGTATTAATGGACGCTAGGGACAAACCAAAGCTGACACTTGAAAATGCTGTGTAGTTACAGTACAAAGTCTTGAGCCACCCCTCATTTCTTTATAATTTGCTACTAAAATGGAAAAAATAGGTGCAGCGATTTATTGAAACATGCACAAACATAAATGGAAATACAGTATATAAGGCAATCAGACACTTTCCAGATGGTATTGTATGGTGGATCAAAATCTGATGGTACTTTTCTGAATTCATAATTCCATCAAATTTGACCACCACTGACTGCAGCTCCAAACTATGACAGAGGGTTCACAGTGTTTTACAGGTGGCTGTAGACACTCACCGTGGTACCTCTCTCTTGACCTCATCCGTACATGTTGACGACGATTTGAAACAAAACTTTCAAATTTCATTGCTCTATATGTCAGACTTTTCTCCCTGTTTCCCGTTCTTTAAGAATGCCTTCCATTAAGACCATTTCTGATGAGGCTTCAGCGAACAATAGATGGATCAACTGAAAGGCCAGATGAATCTCTCAGGTCCTACATCAGGTCTTTGCTGAATTTTCTCCTATTTCTTAAGGACTTGACTTTCAGATTCTGTTCATCTGCTGTAGATAGTCTTTTTTAGGCCTGCCTCTTCTTCTTTTGTCCTCCACTTGTCCAGTTTCCTCATATTTTTTAGGGGCACACTGCACACCATGCTGAGATATGCAAGGTTTTTGGCTAATAGCTCTTTTGGAATCACCTTGTTGGTGCAAAAATACGATTTTATGCCTGTCAAACAGTGTTATCTTTGGCATCTTTTGCAGATTCAACTAAAGAAATGGGAACAATTGGTGTGCTTCTGTGACAGGCTGCTAGTAACAAAGTGCCTAAAGATCCAACTTAAAATGTTTTTTTCCCCCCAATGCTGCCTGTTATGTGTAGACACAACACTGATTCATACCTTGAGTTAGGTGCCTTTTTTATGCTTGAATGATTCATGGATCAGTGTTAAGTGGCTTGACAAATAACAACCATTCCTCTGAAAATGATCAGGTACAAGGACTGGACTGAAAGTGAGTGAAAAAGCAGCCAATGTCCAAAGAAAAACTTTGAAAGACCTTCAGAAAAGCCTATTGGTCAAGACCATTTAAAAAAAAAAATACAATAAAGCATGAATTCATGTTAGCAAAATTTAAAGAAAAGAGTGATGGCTCAAGACTTTTGCACATAACTGCATATAACTAGACACGTAATGTATGGTAATATGCAACAAATGATTAATTTCATTCTTAATGTATCTGTCTGATTTTTCCACTGATTCAGTAACAATGTAACCCATATTTCTTATGCAAAATATTTACAAAGTGTAACAATACACAAATAAATATTTAAGTTTTATTTGTACTATAGGCTTATATGTCTAATTCTATGATTAACTCATGTAAATGCCCCTTTTTTGTGAGTTGCAAATCTTATAAGAATCGTATGAAACATAAACATTTATTATTGAGGGAAATTTTTTTTACAAGCCTTTTCTCTCATTTTCTATATTGGAAGCAAAGTTCACATAAATGTAATCAATATTCTACAGCACATTTGTAAGTTTTTGCATTTTTGTATACGTTAGTCATTATGTTAATGCAGCAGTTTTCACATAATACCTTTCACTCTGTTAATAGAAAACAGAGATTAAGGATATAGCCTAGAAGAACCACTTTAAATACTACAAAGGGGGACAAACAAACACCTGACAATCCTACTGAAGAACGTGGTTATTTAGGAGTGCACATGGGTGTTTCCTGCCTGACAGACCGAAAATAGGGCAACAAAGAAAAAGATTATACGTACGCTATCCCATGATTCATTTCGAAAAAGAATAGGTCCCAGTTATTTGTATCCGTAGAGGTTCTTGTAGCTCACCGATGAAAATTACAACGGTAGTCATCAGCTTTGCGCCTTTCCGTCTGTTGTATTTAACTGGACTTTATTGGGATAATTAACCGCATAATTAGGCACTGGTTTTGTTTTACGTTTGGTGTACCAGGTGGGTAAATCCGTGCATGACCGCTGCAGCTAATATTTAGCAGCAAGGCCACAGAGTATGCGTTAGCCAGTTTCAGCTAATTTAGCTAGTTAACGTTGCTGATTTTACGATTCAGCAGGTATCCCACCTGCTCAGTTTAGCACGTTAGCAGTCATTTTGTCTATCCGTGTAAAAATAGTACTGTGGAGAACTTACTGACTTAACCTAAGTCTGTACACATAAATACTGTTCCTCTGGTCTTTTGCTAAACCTCTACTTCCTCTACAGGTTCCTGGACTCTTTAGGATGTCGTACCCTCCACCGATAAACCGCCAGCAGATTGGTATCCCACAATTACCTCCCAGGATTCCCCCTCCACAGTATGGAGGCTTTGCCCCTGCAGTCCCACCAGGTACTGGACAGCTGTGTGTTTGTAAATAAGCTCTCTAGTCATTTAAGGAACACATTTTTGTGGGTACAGTCACATACTGAAGTGCCAGCTGACTCTGAAGGAGAAGCAGCAGGGTGATGTTATTTTAGTGATAAAGCTGCAGCTACTGGCCTCACATTATATGAGTGAAGCATCAGTTAACAGGATGTATTTGAAAATCATCACAGATAAGTAAGTGTCAAGAAGCAAGATACCTAAAGGGCCATTAAACTCTTATGACTTAGTAGTCTATATTTTAAACCAAGAGAGGAAAATTACAGTGAAATGCCTGAAACATTTAACATTCAGAGAGTTAAATATATAAATCACAAATAATTTTTGCCAGTATCTGTTTGGTAGCTGTTGCTTACATATTAACTTTGGTAGTTATGAATTCAGTAATATATATTTTTATTAGTAGTTGTTTGACTTGACATCCGATTGAGTGCTGTATTTATTTTTCTGTTTTCAGGTACTCCAATGATACCGGTTCACATGGGTGTAGTGACCCCCACACCCACAGTGAGTTTGAAACAGGAGCTCCTACTGCATGGCAACTCCCTACTGCGTTCTGAATAACCTCCTATTAAAAACATAATGCTTACACATTACCAATGACGCCAAGCTTTGTACATTTTATTTTTTTATATAGTCAAGGAAGTAAAGCCCCTTCACCTGCCATCAGCTGATTGTTGTGTTTACATTTTTTTCCTTTGTTCTCTGGTGTTACTCTGGATACGAGTGACATGTGAATAACTCATTTATGTTGCAGGTTCTCGTCCCAACCACAGTTGCTGTAGTACAGAAGCCGATGACTCAGAAGAAGGAGCCTGGGACAGTCAGAGCCAAGGATGCAGAGGACAGTAGTGGCCCCACCACCACTGTGTTTGTGGGGAACATCTCTGAAAAGGCGTCTGACATGTTGGTCAGACAGCTTCTGGCAGTGAGTTGACTGTTAATGAATCGGAGTAATCCTGTTGATGGAAACTGCTGATCTTTTGATGTTAAGGAATTGTAAATTTGGTATAAAATTGGTATACATTTAGACAAATTTCTATATTTGTTATGAGACAGTTTTAAATAGTGAAAGGATGCAGTTGCACAAATATAGATGGCAACAGTGCACTGCTCAGAATAAAGGTTGCAGGTGACAGACACTTGACATTGTTTGGTCAAATGCAAATCTCCAACAAATGTCACATGGTTTGATCATTGTTTCAGTCTCTCAAGTAACCGATCTCCAGGAAGTATTGTTACAGGGATACACAAATACTGTTTTATATGTGATCAGTTAGTCATTGATTAATTTTTATTGTCATCATCTGCACTATGATTTAAATATTGTCTTTTTTTCTCTTTTCTTGTAATATAGAAATGTGGTATTGTTCTAAGCTGGAAAAGGGTTCAAGGTGCCTCTGGGAAACTTCAAGGTAACAGCAAGAAAAGCATATTTTAACAATCTTCTCTGGGGTTTATGCATGGTATGGTGCACAGACGTGATACTCATGGTATTTTAAATCCTAGTAAACATATTGACACCCTTTCCTCCAAGCTTAAAAGGTCTCCATGTTCATGTGTTAATTTTATACATGTGGTTTTTGGTTATTTTTCTGTTAAAGTCAATAAGGCAATGATTTGGAGAAAGAAGACATTTGAAGTTGAATGTCAAATCTTTATTTTCCCCATATTTTATTATGTTTTTTTTTTTTTAATTATCAGTTATCTTTATATCTGTGTTTGAACACCTCTTGAACTAACTTTCCTTTTGCTCTATACTCCTGCAAGCTTTTGGTTTTTGTGAGTATAAGGAGCCTGAATCCACTCTGCGAGCCCTCAGACTTCTGCATGAGTTGCTCTTAGGTGATAAGAAACTGTTGGTGAAGGTCGATGCCAAGACCAAGGCCCAGCTAGATGAGTGGAAGGCCAAGAAGAGGAGTGCAAATGGGGTATGCTGCTCACATGTCTGTTATTTTGATATTTTTGCTAAATTGGGTTTGAAAGTATGTTTTTCTTGTTTTAACCAACAGGGAGTCAGTAGCGGTGGAAAAAACGGGGATGAAGATGAGGAGGAGGTTCTTGATGAAGAAACCCTGCGTAGGGACCAGGCTGTGAAGGGGGCAATAGATGTCCTCATCCGAGAGTATGCAAGTGAGCTTAATGCTCCCTCGCAGGATCCTGACAGTCAGCCTCGCAACAAGAAGCGGAAAGAGAAGAAAGAGGAGGTAATCTTTGCATGATGAACATGGAAAAAAAAAAAGGCTGGAGTGCTATTCTGTTGTGTTTATGGTACTTGGCGAGTACTTAGTGTGTTTGTTTCCTGTCTTTCTTTACTTTGTGTAAGGAGGATATCAATGCCATGGAGATGGAGGATGACAAGAGAGACTTGATTTCCAGAGAGATCAGTAAATTCCGGGACACGCATAAGGTAACGTATCAGACTACTCTTGTTACTCTGTAAATTAGGTCTTGAAGAAGAAATCCTCCACATTTGTTAGTAGAAATTCCTCTAACGCAAAATGGATCTGCAGCTTAAGGCTATTCTGTTACTGTCAGCCATAGTCTCTTGGTAGTCAGTTCATAGATTAGTTAGTGAAATTCAAACGGTGAAGGAATAGAACGTAGTTGATGTTGATTTAAGCATTTAATAGTATCCATCAAATATTTCAGCCTCTCGTTGATTACTTTATAGTATCTGTCAGTATTTCCAAACTGGCCAAGAGTTGTCACTGTTCACAATACTGATTGATACTAAAATATTTCGCTCTGCACAAGCTAAATTCATCACACAGAGTGCATGGACACAATGTTAAATTCCAACTAAAGCTAATCTATTGATTAAACCCCACCAATATGGTAGAGTTCATTTGGTGACTAGAGCAAGATGAATCTCAGAATCTCAGCTTTGGAAAAAGTTGCGAGGATAGGATGTAAGTATGAACTTTCATTTCTTCTTTACTCATTTTGGGCGCTCCCTTCTGGAGGGTTCGCAGAGGGGCAACTGGCTCTCAGTGCATTACTTTTATTTAAATGTGGACTCTGATGATTAAAAAATTGCCACAGCTACTGGTGCTGAAATTGTAATGGATAAATTCATAGTGGGTTGCACTTCCATTTAGTCAGGTTTAAGAAGGTCGGGCGCTCAGTGAACCTCTGCATGTCCTCAGATGATAAATAACGTGTTTGGAAAACACACACAGACTGAAAGAGCCTAACCACTGCAGCAGTTTAAACTGCAGCCTGTAGTATTCCTGAAGCAGGGAGCGCTCTTTCACAGCACTCTGTGGTCTGAAGACATGCAAGGTAAGTAATTGCTTTCCTATTTCTGTTTTGTTTTTTTACCCTTAGACACCCATGCCACACAATTAAGCACTGAGAGAAGGAAATGCATAAAATATAAATGAGCATAGTGTTAGTAAGTCAAGTTGGTAAGTAAGCGAGTAAGCGACAAGCATTAACCTGCAGGGTCTTTTTAGGATGAACACCATTTAGCAGCTTTGTTTGCTGCTTTTTAAAATAAGGATCTCCCATCAGTAGTGTGTTATTTTAAAAAAAACAAAAAACAAAAAAGCCCCAAACAAAACTCGAGTCTGAATGTGTACCAGAGCTGCAGGTGCCAAAAAAAAAGAAAAGAATTTCTTAGTATTTCAGAGTGACAAAAAAATTGATTGATATTATACGCCAAACAAACTCCCATCAACAAAGAGGAACAAAACTATGTCAAACACACAGTGTAAATTAGGAACCTCCTTGTCACTCAGTAATTTTAAACAAGACGTAAGTTATAGGTTGGAAAAATTTTGTTATAAAACGAAGAGAGTGAACTGACAGCTTCTTATCTGTCAAAACCCTCCCTGAGGAGTAGAGGTTAAATTGCTAGAAATGGTGTGGAAACAGTTAGATTTAAGTCTAGTTAAATTACAATGTATAACCAATCCCTTGTGTAGAATGGGTAGTTCTTACCTCTGTGATCCTTTCCTACATTTTGTTTTTTAATTAATTAATTGCTGTCAGACCCACATTTACAACACCATGAATTAAATATTGTAAACCAGTCAACATCCGCTAGAGCATTTGTCAGATCAGTCAGGAATTCTGTTTAAACTGTGGGTCTGACTGAAGTTTTTTTATTGGGTTGGAGAGACCAGACAGACACCACAAGACAACCAGCTGGTAAGACTGCTTCACTAATTTCTTTGTGGCAAAATGAAATGCAGTATCTGATTTGTTTGAATTTAAAAACAAGTTGATATTGATTTTATTTATGAGTTGTAATAAGATGAAACTGCTTCACAGGCATCGTTTGGACATTTTTCCTGATTATATTGACTTTGCTCTTGACCTGCTTTTCCTCCCACATGTAGCCTGTAGGATGTGTAGGGGCAGAGAAGTGCTGAAACCCTAGTTCATCATCTGTAAGTTTCACACCAGTAGCTCCAGAACAGACTGGGGAAAATGCCATGATTTAAATGTTATCTAGTGAGAATGAAGATAAATGGTTCATACTTTGTGTTTGTTCAGATTCTCATTGAACAACCGTGAGAACATCTGGTTGTTTGTGAATTAGCTATGATTGGCTTGCACAAATATATAAAATGGGTCCAAATTATTGTTTTCTTTTGCTTGGCTTTATACTGAAAGCCCCACACTGCTGGAGAGGATCACTTACACTGCAGTTTGGCATTGCTTTCCTGCTTCTCAGATGACCATGTAGAAACCACATGGGAGCTGATTATGTAATGTACTTAGTTGGGCCATTTGCTGTGTTAAGCTGTGGCTTGTTTTAATTCACTTGGCACCTATAGGTAAAACCAGGACATTATATAGTGGTGATCTTAAGTTTAAAGTTGGATCTTCATGACCTTTTTGAACTAAAGGTTCAAAGCTGAATTGGCAGATATTTTTATCTTCAGAGCTTTGTTTTACCATGAGCAGTATGAAAGACCCAGTTTCCAGTAAAATCCCATACATACGCATTTTAACATTCAAGATCTCTTACATTGGGTCAAATCTGTCAGTTTTCTGCATTTACATGAATGCACTTTGATTTGGAATGTGGCCAAATGCTGGTTTGACTAGTACTTATTTGCCTTTTGACATCCGATAATAATCCCAGATCACCATAGATCCCATAGTAACAGCAGAGGATGAGTTGACCTGTTATATATACTGGAGAAAATCATTCAGTACAAATATGATAAAGAGGGAGGCTGAATACTGGGGCCAAAACAAGAAATGGTCTCTACACAGGAAAAGAAGACTGTAAGTGTTTACAAAACACCTGAAATGTTTCTTTGGTGGAACCCCTCATATAAACCCAGACATCCCTAATTCTTTAGATGTCTTTCAAGAATAAACTGTCATTTATGGTTTTACATAAGTGAGTCTTGAAATGAGCAGTATATACATTAAACCTGCTCAAGCTGTGGACCACTCTTCCTGGAAGGAACCACTTCCTGACTTGGAGCAGCCAGCTTCTCCAAAACAATGAGTCATGGTAGTACGTGAGCATTTCTGGAACAGGGAGTCTCAACCATTTTTTGCTGAAAACTTGTTTATATTTTTGCAATCAAGTATGATGATCCTTTTCGGATTTTGCATCAAGTAACACAGTTTCCCCTTTTCTTCCCATGTGGGCTCCTGCAGAAACTGGAGGAGGAAAAAGGCAAGAAAGAAAAGGAGCGCCTGGAGCTCGAGAGAGAAAGGAGAGAGAGAGACAAAGAGCGAGAACGCGAGAGGGAGCGCCGCGATCGTGAGAAAGAGAAGGAAAGGGAGAGAGAGAAGGACAAGGAGCGGGAAAGAGACCGAGATCGTGAGCGTGAGCGAGAGCGAGAGAGAGATCGTGAACGTGAGAGGACGAAGGAGCGGGAGCGGGAGAGGGAAAGGAGTCGAGACGTCAGTGAAGGTCGCAGCAAATCGAGGTCAGCTCTAATGCAAGATAGTGTGGTCTGGCTCATAAAACCACTATACTGACTAATCTCAAGGTCTTAAAAATAAGGCTGCACAAATAAAACATAAAATATGTTTGTGTGTTAGTCCAAGGAGAGCCTGCATCTTTTTACAACTGCCACTTTAGTATTGTAAATCAGTGGCTTGTTAATGACTTCATTACTTTGTAATTCCTGTAAACCCTTTCATAAAACACGCATTTCTTTCTGTTAATCTGATGGCATCAGAATGTGTTTACTTCATGTCTGTGAGCATTCTGGTCGCTTAAACGTAAAAGTTGCATCGGCAATACTACTAAGTTGGACCTAGCAACATTTACGTGTTACTTGTAGCTCCGGGCAAGTGTCAGTATAGAGCATCATATTAATGGTGATGCCATCCATCATTAGCGCTTGTCTCTCCTGCATGTTGAATTGCCCGGCTCAGTAAAAGACATGATTGTTTTGAAGAACACCATAAACCTTTGGTGAGACATATTGACTTTCAGTGTCTGTCTCACTCTGCAGAGACTATAGACCCTTTTACTGCCTATGTCATCAAAAGTATGTGCTTGCAATTTGGCAACAGAAGTGAAGTGCTACCCGATTCATTCAGATAGGACAAAGAGACAACACAGTTGCAAACGCTGATTTAGAAGCGTTATCAGCATCAAAATGTCCGGTTGTTGCGTGTTTGGCTGTCAGAATCGCTCCTCTACCAACAGCGGACTGAAGTTGTACCGAATTCCGATGGGATCATGTGGTAATACCACAGGGATCTGGAAGTCGGTTGCCAGTCGTCAAAGTTAATTTGTTCAGGTAGTTTTCGTGATCTTTCGTAGATAATCCCCTTGTGTAGCTTGACAAACTATTACACTCTGCCATACTTCAGTTTCCAAAATGTGCGCGGATCCTTACCTATGTTATCACTGTTTACAAACTGTAAAAGGTCTATACTAACGGAAGACTCAAAGCCATTTCTTTATTAAAAAAACAGTTATAACAAATGGCTAAACAAACACTGGCGCATTAAACATGACACAGAGCACAAAAGACAAAGCTGGTGTGCATTTAGTTGGTAGAAGCACCTGCAGACCTCCCCAAGTCTCCCCAAGTCCCCAAGTATGATGAGTTTTCTGTTAGTTTGGTTTACAATTTTATGTCCATTACAGATTGAAATGTTATAAAATACAACTTTACACACTATCTTGTAATGCCAACAATTCGGGTTTTTGGTCTTTACCTGAAGCTGAAGTTAGATTTTTGCCTCCAGCTGTTTCTAGACGTCTTTCTTGTGAGTTTACAACAGACCTCAGAATTTATTCATAAGCTTTTCCAAAGCAAGAGAGTTATGGGCCTTTGTGCATGTGGGATGAGACTGGTAACTTCATAAATTACTTGGAATAAATTATCTGTTGTGTTGAATTATTTATTTGTAGGAAATATCTATAATTTAGTAAACAAAAAAATCCATAATGAAACCGGTGTAGCGAAATGCATTTGGCAATGGGTGCTGGCTATGGCCAAATACCTTGAAATAATTGCTTGACTTTTTTGTCAAATTCTTTACGTTTTCTCCTGCATTTCAAATGTATTTAATATAAATGTTGGTTAGTAACCAATCATTTTCAACAGAGAGCGGTCTAGAGACGATAAAAAACGAGACCGTGAAGAAGATGAGGAGGACGTGTATGAACGGCGGAGACTTGAGAGGAGGCTTAGAGACAAGGAGGCAGCTTACCAAGAAGTATGTATATGATCTCTCCTGTCGTTCCTTAATCTGATGAAATGTACATTTAAATAATTGCACATAAGGAAATGAAATGTTTATATTTGACGAATTATTGGATTTGAATTGCTTTTCTGTGCCTTCTTAAAGCGCCTGAAAAACTGGGAGGTGCGAGAAAGGAAGAAGGCTCGTGACTATAGCAAAGAAGCTGAGCGAGAGGAAGAGAGGCGTCGTGAAACGGTATACGTGAACACATACCACCCTGGATGAAACTGGTTTTGGACCATTTGTCAATTCAGCTATGTGAAAATGGCATGTTTGATTTATTGTTTAAATTTTATTTTGTGCTTAAAATCAGATTAAAGAAGCCAAAAGGCTCAAAGAGTTCCTTGAAGACTATGATGATGACAGGGACGACCCAAAATACTACAGGTGATTATTATTTGCATTTAGAAGCGTGAGGAACACACTTTTGCCATTTTGTCATTACTTAACTTCTCATTCTCCTTTTCAGGGGCAGCGCTTTGCAGAAGCGACTTCGTGACCGAGAAAAGGAGATAGAGTTAGACGAGCGAGACCGGAAGAGGGAGAAAGAGGAGCTGGAGGAAATCAGACAAAGACTTCTCGCTGAGGGTCACCCTGACCCTGATGCTGAATTACAGAGGGTAAGTCCACCTGGAACTTCCTCTTTATCCTCTGACAAAAAACATTTTCTTTTATATTCAAAACTTTAGTTTTCTCCACTTACTCTTTCTGTAATGATGTTAGTGCTTTTAATATTATTGTATAAGTCTACCAGTCACCAAAGGTTTCCTGAGGTTGCTTATGTGTCACATGTTTGTGTAGATGGAGGAGGAGGCAGAGCGCAGACGACAGCCGCCTCTCAAACTTGAACCCGAGGAGGATGTGAACCAGGAAAAAGCTCACAGGGATCGTGAGAAGAAAGGATCCGGAAGGCCTGTAGAGCCAGAGCCTCCAGTTCCCCCGGAGCATTCAGATGACGATGTGGAAGGGGGGGGTGAAGATGATTATCGGGATTGTGAAGACTCACAAGAAGCCAAGCCACAACTCAAACCCATCATGCGACCAATCACTACTGCTCCCTCAGTGTCCTCTGCCAGTGGGAACGTGACTCCAAACACCCCTGGAAATGAATCTCTCTGCGGCATCATCATTCCAGGTGAGAACACTCCAGAGGTCCAACCTCCAGAGGAACACCGGCCCAAGATTGGTCTCAGTCTCAAGCTGGGTGAGTACAACAGCAAGCAAAAGACACACACAGATCTATTTCTTTAGTGTTACTGCGCTGTGCCAGAATAAACTGTCTTTGCTGCTCATTTTTTCCTCCAGGTGCCACCAACAGTCCCAGTCAGCTCAACGCAGGAAAGCGAAAGAAATTGGCGAGTGTGGAAAGTGTTTTCAACAAGTTTGATGAAGAGGAGGCAGATGAGCAGCCTCGCAAAAGGAAACTGGTTCCACTGGACTATGGTGATGATGAAAAGAGCCTGGGGCTGGATGGAGCAGAAATTTCAGGGGCCAAAGGAAGCATCAACACAGAGGAGAAACGCAAGCACATAAAAAGCCTTATAGAGAAGATCCCCACCGCCAGGCCGGAGCTCTTCTCCTATCCTTTGGACTGGGCTATGGTTGATTCGGTAAAAAGTCAGACAAACTTTGGATTTGCACCTATTTGCATAACCAGTAGTTGAAAATTGATCTATGCTTTGTTTTTGATGTACTTCCTGTAGACTCTGATGGATCGCCGCATTAGACCATGGATTAATAAGAAGATTATAGAGTACATTGGGGAGGAGGAACCAACGTTGGTTGATTTTGTATGTTCTAAGGTTAGTTGATATTCTTTATAAAAACTATGAAAACACAGTGCTAAATAGATTGTGGTTTTGGGCATGTTGCTCACTCTAATTGATATTTTTCTTTTATGACCAGGTAATGGCACACAGCACCCCTCAGGGTATTCTTGATGATGTTGCTATGGTAAGTTGAAATCAGCCCTGGATCCCAAAGCCAACATCTTACATGTATAATCCATCTTTTGGGGAAACACACTGTAGGCTTATAATAAATAATGCAATACAACACTTCAAGAAATACTAAAAAATTTATTGCTGAATGAGTTCTTGTTAATTTACCCTTAATATTAACTGATACCAATCTGATAGGCACAAAAGTAAATTGGACATTCTTCTTTCTAAGAAAGTACAAACGTTTCAGTGTTAAGTGGTCTTCATTGAGTCCGAGTTCACCTTTGAGTATCTGCTGGTTGCTTGAGCATGGATAACAGAAACAGAGGGTAGTTAAATTGGCAATAATCTTAATCTTGACCTTTTTTTTTTTTTTTTTTTTTAAAATTCAAAACCA
>VUQI01051580.1:0-12928 GCA_015106735.1 Paratilapia polleni | reverse complement strand
GAGTCGTAAACTTTCTTGTTGTCAATCCAGATCTATCTGAGATAGTGGATTTCTGATTGGCATGTGATAAAAGCCATAATCATCAAAAAAAATATGAAAATTTTTTTTTTGAAATGTACTAGTATATATACAGGATGAATCATTTTTATATTGTAGTTTTTTTTTTTTTATTATTATTATTTTTTCTTTTTTTTTTTTTTTTTTTTTTAAAACTCAGAACCAATAGTACTAGTTTTCCAACCACTGAGTGCTTGGTTATCAGCTAACACCAGCAAACTCGGTTAGCAAGCTCCATTCATAAACTGTACGGGTGTAATGCAACAACACACAAACCTGCTAATTAGTGCTAAGTGACAGACTAATAAATACCAGATTTAGATTCAGATTTAATATTAGACTCTATTGGGATTGACTCATTTTTGGAGACTCCTACCTAACTCTGTGTAACATTTGGTTCTCAAACCTGGTGAAATATGATTATGCTCTCAAAGGAATGCCCTTGCCAAGGAATTTCTGCTTTCATATGGATGCAGGATACAGATATTGTTAATGGCAAATGTTTACAATAATGATGTCAGTGTCTGCAAATAACCATTATGAGCCAAAAGCTCAGGCTTATTACTGCTCTAAATGCTCAGTTTCTGACAAGTATTATTTTGACAGGTGAATCATGCAAAGCTACTCTAGTAGAGTCAAAGAATAAAAAGGATTCATTGCATACTTTATTCATTGCTTTATTCAGCTTTGTAATAAACAGTTTGTTTCACTGACCTCTTCATGTTTAGGTTCTCGATGAAGAAGCAGAAGTCTTCATAGTAAAAATGTGGAGGCTATTGATATATGAAACAGAAGCCAAGAAGATCGGCCTGGTGAAATAAGTAAACATGTCTCTGACTGACTTCCTGAGCTTTCAGTTCTGCTGCCTGCAGCTTTCTGGTCCAGCAGACTGTGAACATGCCCACACGGCCCTCCATTCCATCGGCAAGGATCTGCTGCCTTGTGTGTGTGTATGTGTGTGAGAGAGAGAAAGTCTAAATTGTGAGCTGAAAGGGTTTGGGAAAACATGCTGCATGATAAAACTTTGGTTTTGTTTCTTTTTCTTAAAGCTGTTCAGGAGGAATTTCATCCATCTGTTCTCCAATATGTTGGACACATTCTGCTTTAATTTAGTGGTGTTGTTTGGAGGCACTACTCCATTATGTGAACTAATAAACATGCATTTTAAAAAAAAAACAACCCAAAATGTCTGGATTTCTTAAATCCGTTGACCATTATTACTAGTCATTTGTTTGAATTATGTTACTCTTTTCAAACCTTGAAAACTTGAGTGGGATCAGACTTCCTTATACAGATGTGATTAGTGTGGTAAATGTGTATTTTTGACACCTGGTTTAAAAAAGGTCACATGATTAGTTATAATGATCTTTGAATTATACAGGGTTTTTTTTTCATCCAAGAAAGTATTTTCAAACAATTTATATTTTCAAAATATCACGCTGATTGACGTTAATTCACAAAAAAAAATGGACTTGCATGACAAGAAAGCTGTGTATTTAGTTGCCTTATTGAATATTTCCCAGTAGTGCATTATAAATGCTATGTAATCTAGTGATATTTTACGTTTAAATGTATTAACAATTGCACTAAAGAAAAATGTGCGCAAAAATAAAAACTGCAGAATCTGATACTGATAATCAGCTTGTTTTGAGAAAGTCTGGTATATAGTGAAGGGAAAAAATCACAATAACTAAAATCAACAGAAAATTGTATGCAGTGCTTAGGGCTGGGTATGAAGCGTTTGCATCCTGTTTATTTTTGTTTAATCCTGTCTGTGTTTATGACTTGCTGCTAAAAAAAAAAAAAAAAAAAGTCACTTCCTCCGCTCTTTTGTCCAGCGAGTCTTGCAGATACGTGGCAGGTCTGTCTGAACGCCCGAACTCTGACCCGGAAGCACTTCGATCGGCACCAAACAAGAAGCTGTTCTGTTAGCCGGTTTGTTAGCCGCTAACCAAGTCGGGAAGTTGCAGTATTATTCTGACAGCTGGACTTGACAGAAAATATGCGGGGTATCGGTTGTTTGCACTGGACGGTTAACGTGCCCGAGCTCCATATTCTTGAATATTGAGAGACGTATAGATACTGAAGCTAGTTAGCTTAGCCTACGTTACCGAGGCCAGAGAGACACTGACCAGTTAACGTGGATGTTTGGCAGCAAACTGGGCTGGTACCGAAATAGGGTCGTGACGTGTGTTAAATTAACAGCTGTCGTCCAGAAAAAAAAAAAACTAATGTTGGTGAACTTTACCTGCACGAAAAAAAGTCCGTGCTAAAAGCGGAGGTGGAGGTTGGATTTGATGGTTTAGCTTAGCGGTTAGCCGAAGAGAAAGGTGCAGTCATGGACGATTTTAGCTCGATCAGCCTGCTGTCCCTTGCGATGCTGGTGGGATGTTATGTGGCCGGGACGATACCTTTAGCGGTCAACTTTTCAGAGGTAAGTTTGTGACATACACAGCTCTGTACATATCCATGTTAACATCCCCATAGCTGGAACTTTGTAGCCACATGTCCATATTTTCAGACTGTAAAAGTTCTGTCTTAGTGCCTTTAAGTGCTGTCATGCGATGGACTCAGCTTTCAAACGATGAGAAGCTTTAAGGTCTGTGACTGTGACTTTGTTCAGGAGAGGCTGAAGCTGATCACTGTGCTGGGAGCAGGGCTGCTCTGTGGGACTGCACTTGCTGTCATCATCCCTGAGGGGGTCCACGCACTTTACGAAGAAATCCTTGAAGGTAGGGTTCCCCAGTAGAGCTGGAAAGATTATTTAAATTATGAATGGACAGAAATTTAAGTAGAAACTACTCTAATAACCATTTTAATCAAATGAAATGTAAAAAATATTTGCTGTTTATTACTTTTTTTTTTTTTTTACTAAGTGGAATATCTTTGGATTTTGCACATTTGAAGATAATCTTATTATTTGATTAATATATTAGTCTATGAACTGTCAGAAAACAAGTAATGAAGCCTTTCACAATTTTGGAAATCCCTGTGATGGACCAGTGACTTGTCCAGGGTGTACCCTGATTCTGGCTGTATGTTAGCTGGGATACACTCCAGCTCTCTGCAACACTTCTTCGCTAAGCTGTTAAAAAAAAAACAGATGATTGGATTGCAAAGCTCTAGGCAATGTCTTCAGCCATTGTCTTATTGTTTGCTCTTAATGTACAATGTGTACCAGAGACTGCCTGGAAAGTGGTAGTAACTGTCCTGGTGAAATAGTTAAATTAAACTAAAATAAGTGATGAACAGATATCTTAATCCAATAATAGACTGATAACATCTGTTTGTTATCTGTTTTATTATAAAGCAAGAAAGCCAAATTTTCCGAGTCCATTATGTTGTTTTGCTGCTTTTCTCTTTGATATGTAATTGTAAATGTAATCATTGCATGTAGTGGTTAACATATTTGCCTAATATGCAAAAGATCCCTGGTTCAAGACTGGGAGGAGACACAAATCCCTGGGAGGGTTTCATATTTGATCTGCCAGATATGAAACCCAGATCTGCCAGATCAAATATGCAGATCCATCCACTGTGGCGACCTCTTGCGAAGAAGAGTCATTGTGAGTGTACACTAAATATCTTTGACCTTTGGGTTGTTAGTCAGACAAACCAAGTTGTTTAAACACTTACCCAAAGTGGTCAAGCAATTTATCAAATTTTCAAATGAGAAGCAAATTATGTTTTCTTCTACTTCTTCTTTTGGCTGCTCCATGTAAGTTCAGCAGACCTTCAACTAATAATTCTTTTGCATTGTTGATGATGCTGATTATGCCAATGAATTTGTTTTATCTATTAAATGAACAAATAGAACAAGTTGATATCTTCAGACCTTTTTTTCAGACTTCTGCTCAGCTGTCATTTAAATTTCATTTAACTTTATTTCACCAGGACAAACCACTCAATTTTAGTTTTTAGTACATACATTAGGAACAAATAATAAAACAATAGGACAGGCTAAAATACTGAAACTGCACATCCAACTGATAATTCCCCAGTAGTACTGAAGACAGTTTCAGACTGTTATTCCATAAACATCAAACAATTCTTGGAACAGTTGGTGTTTTTCTGCTTTTGGCAGTAGCTTGTAGGTCTTGTCTTTTACAGCTTTGTGCTCAAAGGTTTTTTTCAGGTTAGGCACTGGACTGAATGTAGTGAGAGTGTAATCATAACTTCCAGTTGTGGGTCTTTGCTGCAGGTCTCTCCTTTCCTCATTTCCTGTCAGCTTCCTACTGTATGCTCGCCATTGTGGTGAAATCGAGAAAAAAAAAAAAAAAAAAAGCCTTTAGATTTTTGTCAGCGGTTCAGATGCCTTCATGCTTGCAGTGTGGCTGAGCGGAACTACACCAAAGGAAAATTAGATAGAGAGCATGCAGACAGATGTATAGATGCATGTGCCTGTGTAGATTGTAAAACAGTTTGAATCTTGTTCAAACAGAGGAAGGTTTGGCAAGTGGAAAAGTACAACCAGTCAGCATCTGTTTCTGTTGCATAACAGACTTTTTAAAACTTTGACTTGTCAACATTTACATATCAACTGTATTTGTGATGGTCTCTGTGCTGAGCAATGATGGGATTTTTAATTTAAACCACTTTGGTTCTGATGCATTAAGGTATTTGTGTCCTTAACAGTCCATGTTTCTGCCCCCAGCAGGTGGACACCACAGTCACGGCCAGTCTGCAGTTGTGGAAGCATCCGAGGCGAAGGGTGAAGCAGAGGCAGCTCTTAGTGCCAGTGGGAAACATGAGCACAGTCACGAGCAGCTCCATGCCTGCATTGGAGTATCTCTGGTCTTGGGTTTTGTCTTCATGCTACTGGTGGACCAGATAGGCAGTTCTCATGTTCACAACACTGAAGGTAAGCATTTGAACAGCCTTGGCCAGAGTTGGTTAGGGTCAGGAGCCTCATCTTATGTTGTTCTCCTAGAGATGGAAAAAAAAGTGGAATTGGACCCAAAACACGTCCAAATGCCTCATCTGCAAATTCTGTTTTCCCAGATGTACCCACACCCTGCGCTGAATAATTTCACAGATCTTTATTTGAGCAGCTAATGCTCTTCAAACTGTTCACAAAGTCTGCCAACAGTGTGATCCTACGCAGCTCTTAGTGTGGAGATGCTGTTCCATCAATATGACTCCACTAATTAATTATTTTTTTTCACCATTTATTGTTTGCTCATCACAAAACATCTGAATGGTGTGCGTTTTATTTTTATTTATTTATTTTTTGTTTGTTTGGTTTAGATCCAGAGTCAGCAAGAGTCACCTCATCCAAAATCACCACCACCCTGGGACTTGTGGTCCACGCTGCAGGTAGGTCTGGTTTCATGTCTCCTAATAATGCTGCTGTACATGAATTAACCTTAGGTTTCTGAATCACTGCTGTGATGGATCACCAGTGGTCCTGTCTCCATTTTAGTTTTACAAAATTTACTTTTATACTTGTGTAATAGTGTGACATTGTATAAATATTTATTTACATATTGTCTAACTTATGAAGAAGGTCTGATTATCTTTTACACCTAAGTTTATGCGTTAATTAAATTTATTTTATTTTGAACTGAGCATTGAGTTGCTTTTTTTGGATAATATCTACACAAAGGTTTTTATTTATTAATGTTGTTTTAATGATTAATTCATGCTTCTAACAATTACACCTTTCTTTTTTGCCTGTAGCTGATGGCGTTGCATTAGGAGCTGCTGCCTCAACCTCTCAGACCAGCGTTCAGCTCATTGTCTTTGTAGCTATCATGCTGCACAAGGTAGTTACTCATTAAATAATATACAATGCAGTCAGTGGTTAACATCTTTTTTGATTGTATAGCTTCACGGTACACACATACAGGCATGTGAAAAACTAAGTACATCCCATGATTCAGTGGTTTGTAGAACCACCTTTAGCAGCAATGACTTAAAGTGATTCTTTTCTGTATGACTTTGTCAGTCTCTCACTTCATTGTGGAGAAATATTTTGGTGTTGAGGTCTGGACTTTGACTGGGCCATTGCAACACCTTGACTCTTTTCTTTTTCAGCCATTCTGTTGTAGATTTGCTGCTGTGCTTGGGATCATTGTCCTGTTGCCTGACCCAATTGTGGCCAAGCTTTAGCTGTCGGAAAGATGGCCTCACATTTGAGACTAGAATACTTTTGTATATATATGAGTTTATGGTCGACTCAGTGACTGCAAGGTGCCCTGGTCATGTGGCTGCAAAACAAGCCCAAAGAGTCTGAGAATATAGCTTTTGGATTTTTTGCAATTTCTCTGAGCATTGCACGGTCTGATCTTGGGGTGAATTTGCTCGCCTGAATGCTCCAGACCAGCAAACTGCCAAACTTCTGCTTTTATAGAGGTGGTCTCACTTGCTGATGTGCATTGAAGTGCATTTGATTAGCAGCACCTGGGTGCTACTTACTGTCTTAATTTTAAGGCAGCAAGTAGCAGCCAAGAAGCTTTAAGGGTATACTTAGTTTTTCACAGGACTGCATATGAATTAAACTTAACTAGCAGCACAGTTACAGGGTTTGTAATGCACAGATGACTTTTTGGCATTAACTTGTACATCAACCAGTACTGAAAGTGATTGTTGGTTGCTGCAGTAAACTGTTTTTGTGAGCCCATATGAACTCTTCTGCTCTGTTGACTGCAGGCCCCAGCAGCGTTTGGCCTGGTTTCCTTCCTGATGCATGCTGGTCTTGAGAGAAATCGTATCCGCAAACATCTCTTGGTCTTCGCCCTGGCAGCGCCAGTCCTTGCCATCCTCACATTTTTAGGTCTCAGTCAGGTAATTATTATATTTTTGCATTGCTCCATTATCAGTTTGACAGATATTTGATTGTTATTTGGTATCGGTGTGAAAAAATTAAACTCTGGCACAGTGCTTTGATAGACTATCCTATCTAGCATGTGGAAATCCAGCTGTCATCTTACTAGTCTGTGGTAAACTTGTAATTTCTACACTACAGCCCAAATACAACAAAGGCAAGATTTCATCAAGATTTGAGCCACTAGAAAAGCAGAACAAATGTTTAGCCCAACATTTAGCTTCACACTGTTCTTGTTTGTTCCCTTCTCAGAGCAGCAAAGAGGCCCTGTCAGACTTCAACGCCACAGGTGTCGCCATGCTCTTCTCTGCCGGCACATTCCTCTATGTGGCCACCGTCCATGTTCTCCCTGAGGTGGGGGGCGGCGGTGGTCACAGCCACGCTCCCGCAGGAGGGAATGGAGGGAAGGGACTGAGCAAGGTGGAGGTGGGAGCTCTGGTGCTGGGCTGCCTCATTCCTCTGGTGCTGTCCATCGGTCACCACCATTAGACCCACAGCTCAGGATAGACTTAAGACGGGTGTACAGGGGAAAGAAGCTGAAACAAAGACTTCAAACACAGTGGATTCAGATGTCTTATTGCTTGGTGTCTGTTAATGGAGCTCGTGCAGGACTTCTTATGCCTTGAAAATGAACTTGAAGCAGGGAATGAGTGGATATCAGAGTTGGCACATGATGATATTTTATCTACTGACAACAAAGCATAATGCATCTACTGTATGTATGCGTTAATTCCACCAGAAATCATTTTTTCCAAGACATCAGAGGTAGATCTTTTAGCTGAGTTTATTTAGGTCACTGTGGAGTTTTCAGTGTTGCATTACTGTGCTTGTCCAAAGTTAAAAAACAGCCCTGATTTCATTAGTGATCTTTTACTAGATGGCAGTTGCACAGTGAGATTTAGGTAGTTTTGATTAAGCTTGTGATATCGCAAAAGCAGTGAAACTCACTTTTTAAAATAATTGTACAGATTGTAGGTATCTTAACAACAATACTGATGGATTGGAACTGATTGTCAAGTGCCATATTTGCAAGTCTGAAATGGATCTCTGAAGAGGACGGCACCAAAAGGACATGATTTTGTAGGAGACATTCCCTTCTTGCCAACAGAGATCATGTTCTCACAGAAATCCATGAAGCAGATCAGCCAGATTAACCAGCGAGATGCTCGTAACTATTTCTGCGTGGCTAGTGAGATTGTCTAGCAAGTAGAGGGTCTGGTACTGGTAGAAAAATCTATTGCACCAAGCTCTTTCTTTATGTGGTGAGAAGCCTGTGCTTGAGGGATACTGACATGGTTTCAGTAAAATCCTTTAAATCCTACATAAGGAAAAACAGAACTAGTCTCCTGTCTAAACATCAACAGTCACTTTTTAAAAATGTCTTCAGCTTTAGGTTACTGTAATTTTTTTTTTTCAATTTTAATTGGAAAATATCTGTAATAGAGTGTGTAGAAAAAAAATCTGTGTTGTATAGAGTGTTATAAGGTTATTTCAAGGTGGTGGAGGGATATTTCAGCAGAAACATTTGTGTTCTTTAGGGGATTAATCGGGTGAAAATCTTTGGGAACAGGAGAACAGACCAGTTACAGATTGTGTGCGGAGACTTTTGAACAACCTTTCTTTAAATTTGATTTGGGTTAAAACTTCTTAAGTCATTGTACCAATAGCAATAACCATCAAAAAGTGAAATTGAGGCCATCAGCAGTGCAGCCAAGTCTGAAAAGTGTACAGAGGGTTTGTCTTCATCATCAAAGTGCTCGTTATGTGATTCACGTGCAAAGATCTGTCAGTTAGATGCTCTTGAACGCAGCTCTGCCTCAACTGCTTCTTCTCTGCTCCAGTACCATTAAAATGTAAGTAGGCTGATTTTTGGATATTGTAATGTATCACTGTGCCTGCTCACAGCAGAGCTCACGTGTTTGTATATGTTTGTATGTATACTGTACAGAGCAACTTCTTCCCTCCACAATCATCAGGATTTCTTGTGTGAGACAGAATTCCTTACTCACAAATACATTTTTGTTTTTTTTCTATG
This sequence comes from Paratilapia polleni, assembly GCA_015106735.1. Taxonomy (NCBI): domain Eukaryota; kingdom Metazoa; phylum Chordata; class Actinopteri; order Cichliformes; family Cichlidae; genus Paratilapia; species Paratilapia polleni. The sequence goes on along the minus strand of VUQI01051580.1, from coordinate 4,010 downwards.
TTGAACTTTTGGACATTGATGAACTGGTCTTCGCAGTACTGACTCGAGAGGAGTCTTTGATTTATGTAAAAATTTAAGGGTTTTACACATGACTTGAGTTAAAACTTGTATGAGAAGAAACCCACCCTGATGTTTTAGGCTCTTTTTGGGGGGGGGGGGGTCGCATGCAGACCAGAAGCGGCATGACATTTCTGTTTTTCTGAGAAGGTGTTTGTGTGTATAAAAGGGAACCATCCCCCTCCACTGTGATGCTTTACAACTAGACACATTGGTAGGCAGCCTCATTATGTGCCATTCTTTCTTTCTAAACAGTGTTGCATCAGAGTCTCAGTAGAGTTTTGGAATCTCCAGCTTTGCCATCCTATGCAGAAAAACTTTAACTCAGAGTCTGATGGTCACAGATCTTCTCCTGATTGAATAACAATTTGCTGTGTTCTATGCATGATTCACAAAACTGCATTGAAAGTAGCTGGAAGCTTTAAAATCCTTACCTTTTTTCTTTTTTTGTTAAATTTAAGAATTGAACATTCTTGTGTCACCAGCGTTGTGCTAGTGTGGCTTAGTTGAATTTGATTGACAGCACTGGTAAAACAAGAAAACAGCTGAATAATGATTAAACTTCCTCTTGAAATATTGCCGAACACTGATTAGTAAGTGGAGTTGGCTGCATGATTTCTAACCTCTTATTAAAAGCAAAAAAAAATTGTTCACATATGACCCCAACAATTATAGTAAGAAGCCACCTAAGGGGGGGAAGGGGGTTTAAGCATCTTTAAAGTTCAGTCATGCTGGTCACATCACTTCTTTTGTGGGGGAGGATTAAGCAACAGTGGGGTGACGCAGTTGAAACATTTAAATCAAAGGTAAAAGGAAGTGGTACTTCTTATACTATTTAGTGAACAACTCAGTGGCTGCCAACATTTCACTGAAACATGCTGTGAAAACTATGTAATCAACCCTGTTTTACCTCTTAAAACAGAAACATTGACAGCTGCTTTGTTGCACCTTCATCTAGCTGTGCTATCAATGCAGTGAGGGGGGTGGCATAAAAAAATTAACAGAAAAAAAATGGGCAGGTGTTTCGTAGCTTAATATGGATGAACTTTTTGGAGAAGCATGGTTTTAACAGGATGGTGACAGGGCTTTTAAAGTTTTGCTTTTAATGTTTCAGGGCTTCATCATCTTTTCCTGAACAAACAAAATACAACCCAACTGGCTGGCAGCACCTGCCCTTCAAATTAAAATAATCTAAACATGTTTCACACTAAGAGATAATTGCTCATAATGAGGCTGATTGGAATCAGGGGAGAAACAGGCTAATAGCTGTGGAGGTCGCTGTGTCTCTGTTTTATTTTCTTTTTCTATCATTCCAAAATGAGTCGGCCTTATTTCCATACTTTGTGAAAATCTGTTGTAAAGCAGCGTGTTTTATGATGACTAAATTAAAGTTTTTTTAATCGGTGATGATGTTTTGGTCTATTTTGATCTATTTTGACTTTATTACATAGTGGTTTTGATGTCCTTTGTGTGAGGTTACAGCCAGCAGCTGTTGCCTTATATGCTGTTAAATATGTACAAGGCAACAGTTACACTGCATTTCTCTGTCCCGGATGTCAAGGCTGAGCTGTCAGTATCTTTATAATCTGCTGTCCATCCACTCTGACACATGTTCTGTAAATTAATCTGATACCCGTGACACTAAAGCATGACAACTGCTCTGACTCTTCATGGTCTTTGCTAGAGAGTTGTGCAGCCACGTCTCCTAATTCACTGCTGGGGTGACGGATGGATGGATGAAGAGACCAGAGAGTTCATACCTGCCAAGAGCTGGAAACTGCTGCTCCCTGCTTGCACTGTAATCTGAATAACAGCTTTTACTGGCTGGAATATATCGACCGGCTTCAGATTTAGCAACTCATTCCTAAAGCTTCTCTCCCTCCCTCATTGCCTCCCAGTATCCCCCCCCCCCTCTTCTCTGTCATCCTGTTTTCATCGTTGCTGTGCAGTCAGTCTGCCTCCAGCTGATGAGTGTATTGGCAGCTGCATCGTTCCACCCTGCTGAGTTATTGGGATTTTTTTGCTGCTTTTCCTGCTTTGTATTGAAGTTGTGCCTGCAGCACCTCTGTGTGTGTGTGTGTGTGTGTGTGTGTGTGCGTGTTATCGGGTGTTGTTGGACTAATTGTTATTGACTGATTGCATTGTGGTTTGTTTATTTATTTATTTTTGTTTTATTGATCAATTTTTGCCCCACCTCCCAGGGCGAGGGAAGCCACAAAGGATGTTCTCATCTTCATCCAGGAACTCTCTGTTCTCGCCCTGGTCGTCCATGGAGCAGTCAGACTCTGAATTGCTGGACATCAGCACCAAAGTGCAGCTGCATGGCGTGCTGTGGAAGAGGCCATTCGGACGGCCGTCAGCCAAGTGGTCACGCAGGTGAGGGTGAGGTGGGACTTCTGTTTTTGTTTTGTTTTCCTATCCTGCACCTTTATATGATCATTTGGAGGTCAGTGCTGTTGATCGCTCAGGGTTTTCTTTAGTTTGCAGGCTTTCATTTGACAGCAACAAAATGGTGATAATTTTTAGAAAATGGCAAAAATTTTCTCTCAAGTATCAAAGAGAGAACTAAAAGTTTTAATCAGCTAGATTATATTCTACAAATAAATTTATAACACACTTATTGCCTATTTCAACTGTAAAATAAAAATTCTTATATACTGCGGGCAAATTTAACTTTTTAATTTGCATTATAGTCATAGCTAAAAACATCTGCAGTGGTTTTTTTTCCCCTTTAAATTCTCACAAAACACTAAACTGTTGACATGTTTTCTATTAGAGGATTGCTTTATATAATAACAGGAAATACTTATCCCCACACACTCAGTATATCCTGAGAGCAGTTTAGTTTAGCAGTTTGGTTAAAATGCCCGGATTGATATCTTGAGTCACGGTAATGCTCTTAGTTTACATAACAGTTAAAACGACAATATACAGTGGATCCAGAGAGTCCATTTGCAGCACACTCTTTGTAACCTATCCCAGCTGCTTGTGTCATAAAGGTCATCACAGTTTTCAGTAAATGCTCGTTTGGATTTCTGTGCCAAATTTGCTTTAGTAGGTTTCATTGTTGTTGGTAGCTGTTTGATACAAATCTCCCGACCAATGTGATGAAATTTACATAAAAGACATATTATCAACCTTAGGTCTAAATGTTCAGTAATATTTCACAGCTTCTCTTGTGGCTAATATTAAATAATTCAATGAAAGTCAAGATGAGCAGCCAGTGACAACAGTTCTACAGAGTCTTTTTGGACATGTTGGAGGAGTTTTCTAAAGATAGGAATGTCTGGTATTATTTTAAATGTAAGACATACTCACACTAGGAACTAAATATCAGGCTATGTTAACATTTAATTGATAAATTTTGACTATTTTCTAAAATAAATCTGTCTGTTATTAGTCCCTTGACTCCACTGAGCACCATACTAAATCACAAAGCTGCTTAGTACTGTGCAAACGTCTCGAGCCAACTCTCATTTCTTTATATTTTGCTTCCAAGGAGCCAGACTTCATTTTCATTTTTAAAGTGGTCTTGAGCAATAGTTCTTGAGGATTTCTGAAGGTTTTTTTTTCTTTTTTTCTTTGGACATTGGCTACTTTTCACTCATTTTCAGTCCAGTCCTTGTACCTGACCATTTTCAGAGGAATGTTTCTTTGTTTGTGAAGCCACTTAATACTCATCTATGAATTATTCAAGCACAAAAAAGGAACCTAACTCAAGGGATGAATCAGTGTCGTGTCTACACATAACAGACAACTTAGCAAAGAACCTATTTTAAATTGTATCTTTAGGTACTTTATTACTAGCAGCCTGTCACAAAAACACATCATTTGTTCTCATTTCTTTAGCTAATTTAGCTGAAATGCCAAAGAGTTTGACAGTTTGACAGGCATAAAACAGTATTTTTGCACCAACAAGGTGATTCCTAAAGAGCTATTAGCTGAAAACTTGC
>VUQI01051579.1:0-10931 GCA_015106735.1 Paratilapia polleni | reverse complement strand
AAAAAAAATTAAAGAATTATAAAAAAAAAAAAAAAAAAAAGAAAAAAAAAATCATATTAAATAAGTATAAGTAATAAGTTTTTTGTTTTTTGTTTTTTTTTTTAGATCCAAACACATTTATGTATTTTTAAATACATGAATTGCATGCATGATCTTCCAGCCAAAGTTCATTTTTAAAATGTATCTTTAGGTATTCACTTTTATTTGACTAAGCAAAAACAATGCCATTTGTCTTATCAATGCACATCTAAACAGTTTTTTTAAATTAGTTTTAATGGTCCTCATTAGTTCAATTCACTGCCTGTAACATTGAAATTGTTACACTTTGTCAGTTTTTAGGATAGAGATATTTTTGATCTTATCTTGAAAGTTACTGCAGGATGTTTCTCCTGGCAGTACACATTCATTTAGTCTAGGTTTGTAACAATATTTGTTACATTTTTTTCAACTTTTTTAAATTGTTTTTAACTTGCACAGTTTTATTGGGAAGATTTTGCTAAACTAAACAAAAATTTTATGAAAACATCCATGAACATTCTGGTTCGTGGGAATGGGTCAAATTGTTTAAAGTTAATCAAGCCAGTCAGTCAGTCACTCGTTATATCTATTATAGGATATACTGTGACTATATCCAGCTTTGCTGGAGATGCTGTGCCAATATTATTTCAAGGAGACTGATAATGTATACATTAATTTAAAATATATATATTTTACCCAAATAATATATAAGTTACATAATATCATTTTACATATCCACCCTTTTCACACCTCTCTGTTTTGCTTGTTTTGCACCATGAAATTTTTAATGTAGAAAACTGACCTGATACAGTTACATAAAATATGTTACTGGATTCAGCACAGTCACATGTTTCCAGAAAATCTGGTTGGTGTTTCTGGAGCGATGCCAACCAAAACTGCTTAAAATAAATGAATGCATTCATCATAGATTCTCATATTTAAATTTTCAGTTTGTACTTCCCTGTTTATAGTACTGTAGTTCCACTCTTGTAGAAGAACCACTGTCACATTCAATTTTGGATGAATGTACAGACTGCTTTTCCCTGCAGTATCACTGTGTCTACTTTAGATACTGAGCAACTCCTATTGACTCAATTGAACTGCACATTGAAAAATGAGGCTAAAGGGGTTCTAGTACATCACAGTATGAAACCAAGGAGTCCTAACCAAGCATCAGTATGTGAGACCAGCTACTGACACACAAACAGTGGACTGGCTTAGTGTGCTGTCCCCTCCAGTAGCTACTGTGCTAGTAAAACAGCTAGACAATGAAATTATGCAGCTCTGATATTGGAGTTCTGTGTGAACTAACACACTGCACCACTTCAGAAGATAGCCAATATAACCTGGAACAAGATTAGCAGTTTGTAAGGCCACTGGTTTATACAGATTTTACATGGAAATACATACATTGCCCAACCCTCTTGTAAAAATGTATTCATTTTTAAGAAAGGCTCTTCACTTTGTTGCTGATTCAAATATCTCATCTTTGTACATTTAGTTGGTGTTTTCCTTTGTTTTACTGTCAGAACACTGATATTGAAAACATTGCTGGTTTAAGGAATGTAAACACTGATAATTTTATAACTGTGATTAATGTAACAAAGTTTTTACATTTTGTCACAATTAAATTCTGATGTCAGTGACCATTTTTAAATGAACATGCTTTATTTTTTAACATACTGTTTATTGCTGATGCTACAGTTACAGTAGTGACAAACCTACATTTGGTGAATGAGTTTAGATGAGTTAGCAGAGACTGAAGTGTGAATGAAGAAAAGGTTTGGTAATTACACTATTAACAGTATCTTGTCTAGAAGAGCTGGACAGTTTTTTTGGGCTTGCGTTTTAAGGCTATTTTTTTTAAAGGAAAAACATTCAAATATAAAATACTCAGTGTTTACATAGCTAACCTTTCCCGTTGACTTGATACCCTTCCAAACACAAAAGTAGCAGATGACCCAACTCAGGATGAGACACAGGACCAGTTCCCACCGCAAGCTGCCCACTTCCTCAATGCCACCAGAGACATTTAAAACCCGACGCCTGGTCAAATGAAGGGACCAATGATGTGGGTGAGCGGGAGACAGGGAGACTACAAATGAATGACAGGTGAAAAGGGAGGAGACTGAGAAATTGGGAAGGAGGAAAACTGAGTGCCAGGATGAGAGGGTAGATGATTGACAGTGGAGGAAATAAGAGGCAGATTCAACAAAAATGTGGGAGGGAGTGGAGAAAGGATCTGAAATGACCGGGATGGCTGAGAAAGGAAAAAAGGAGAAGGAGGGAGAAAAGGAAGGGAGGGGACTGAAAGAAAAAAATTGCATTCTGTTAAACTTGTGTGAGTTGACTACATGCTTACTGCCAGAACTCCACAACGGGAAGAGTGGTGTTCAGTCTGGATGTCATGCTCAGATTCAGGTGGTTCAAGTCCAAGCATGAGTCTAGTACAAGGAAATAAAACATTGGCAATGTAAAAATCCTAATTTTCAAAGTCAAAGCTGTAGCCTTCAACTTGTATTACACATAACATGCAAACCATTACAGTGGCCTACTCAGCAATGCAGACAATAGCCACGAAAATATTACAGGGAAATTAGTGATCAAATCCGATCTTACTACCTCTGCAAAAGTACCTGTGTTCCAGTAGTGTCCACATGTAGCCCAAGGCAAATCCGCACTAAAGGATGAGAACAGGTAAAAGAACGCACATGCCAGGATTATAATATAAAAGGTTGCAATAAATGCGATGATTAAGTGACTGGCATAGCCACTGAAAATATTCTGTTCTGGCGTAGCAGAACTAGAAACAACGCAGACTTACATAAAACTAAAACGACAGATGATGCGATGACAAGTGATGAGGCAGCAATATAATTTGAATATATATAGATACATAAATTGCATTAACGTGCTTAAAAATGTTGCGTCTAGTGATCTTTTTAAATGGAGTGGACCTGTGGCTTATCATAAATAATTTGTCAATGAATCTTTCTCCATAAGAGAGAGACTACTCTAGTACTGGACTTGTAAACAACGTCCCCTCTGGCCCCCGCCTCAAAACTGTTTGCGTCGTTGGACCGCGGCCATTTTTGGACAGGGACCCTGTCTCAGCAATGTTTCTTGGGTACCCAGGAGAATAAATAGGCTTGGATACAAGCCAGTTGACTGATATGAGACGCATTGGATAGGTACATATTATCACTGACATTTTCGGAGAAGATTATGGAAAATAAGCTATTTAATTACCTTGGAAGAGTGGACAAATCCTTCTCCAGCAAGTAATTCCCCCCTGGCTAGTGTACTGTCCTAAGGCAGTCTCAAGGAAAAATAAGGGGATCCCGCATGTAAATATGAACAAGATGTATGGAATGAAAAACACACCTATAAGAAAGAAAAGACTTTTCCTTTTTAGTGCATGGAGAGAGAAAAATGCCGATTAACAAAATGTGCTTGACAACTAAGAGTGTTTCTTTATATCACCCACCTCCGCCGTTTCTGTAGCACAGGTAGGGGAACCTCCATGTATTCCCGGGTCCGATGATCGCTCCCATCACAGTCAGTATGAATTCGACTTTGGTTCCCCAGTGCCCCCTTCCTTCCACCTCTTCAGCCTTCTGTGGGTGACTGTTTGGCACATAAGCTGTGGAGGTGCCATTCTTTCCGTTTGTGGTCATCTGCTCCCCCATTTTAAATCACCTAAACGCTGGTGTACCTTAGGGCCAAATTTCCTTTGTTTCGGCATAACATAATGTGCGCACTGGACTAAACCTCTCACAATGCTGGTTAGAGTTGGCACAGAGTGCGCACGAATATGAAGCTGAAGATATGATGAGAATTGCCCTAATGTGACAGCAGCTCTGATAGGCTGGTCCTGTTACTGTGAATTGTGTTGGCCGAGAGGAGTACTCGCCTACTTAAGTTGCAGATTTTGGGGGGTGCAGGGGGAGGGAGAGTGAGCTAAGAAGCTGTCGACGGGCGCTACAGCTCCGCCTAACATCCGACACTAACAGCGAAACAAAGTCCGGGGTATGAAGTTGACTTGGACACAGGATTTATGCACCGAAAAAGCTACGGTTTTTAAGAGATTGTGATGTATGTTCACTAAAGGTAAATGCAGAGAAAACAAAGCACGCAGTGTGTGGATCTTTACGCCAGAGAACACTTCTTAAACTGTTTTGGGTCTGTATAGAAAAACAACAAAAAACCCCAAAAGAAAACAAAAGAAGAACAAAACAAACAAAAAAAACGTGCAAATTTAGAGAAACTTTGATGCAAACAGAAAATTATGACTATCAGTATCAGTAAGACTTTTTTTAAAACAGTAGTCTGTTTCAGTATTAATTATCTTGTTTTTCTGTATCGGAACCCCAGAGTTCATCCACTGAACGGCTCTGGCAATTATGCACAATTCTGAGGTCGACCTTTAGGTGGCACCACTTATCACAACATTTAAAGTGTCCATACAGCTCACTCTAACACGTGATATCGTCCATGAAGTATGCTAACAGTTGAGGGATTTAAGACTATATACTTATTTTAATAAAGACTTTTGTAATAATGTTGCATCGCAGGTCCACAGAACTACCCTTTACTTTTTAGATTCATTCTGAAATATGTTAATACCATCAAGTTCTGGATGTTATAGAGTTTGGCTGACAAGACAATTGAACCACTCGTTTTTTTTCAGATCTTTACCTGCTTCAGCTCTTGTTTTGTTTTTTGTTTTTTTGTCTGTTGCAGAAACTGTGATAATCTGTAGCTCAGTGTGCAAATGAGGCATAATTGCTGACTGACTGGCCCTCAGAAAATGGAGTAATAGGCTTGGTCTTCAGTGACTGGGCAATGTCAGAAATCAGTCTGTCAATATACAGCAGGCCTATTCCTAAGCTAAGATTGATTTTAATGGCTAATTTAACATCCGGACAGGGGACAGCGGTTGAAAATTAACCACGTGGCTAACACTGGCACGTTGGCAGTAACACTAATTAATGTGCATAGTCCCTGAAAAAATAAACAGAAGCAAATAAAGGAAAATGTGAAAATGTTACACTGAGAATCATCTGGGTTGCATTTTCTCATTGTTTTATAGGTTTGGCAAAGGTTTGGACAGGCTTTGGAGCTTTCACCGGCATGTCCACATATTTTCTTAGATTTTAACAGAAAAGAAGCACCTATAAACTCCTGGAAACTGAGAGGAAAAGTTTGGGCAACCCTCTGATTCATAAAGCCTCAGAACTTCATTGACTCTTCAGACATCAAATCAAAATTGTATTATTAAATGTTGACAGTTTCAGAGCCAAAGTTCTTGTGACTGTTCAAACTGTGGTAACACTCAATAATTATGAGCTTCTTTGGGTAAGTGACCGATGATCTGAAAATGAAGCTACAGAAGGCAAAAGGAAACAGCACCTCAAGCTTGCAGTTTCGCAAAATCCCATTAAGAAATCGCAGGTAAGGGGACACGTGGAAGAAACCTTCAGACAAAACTGTCTTCTGGGCCAAAACCAAGGCAAAGAAAAACTACAGGCTTTGCACAGGAGTGCCGTTGCACCACTCTTCTGTGCAGCACTTACGCACAAACTAGCTACAGAGTCAACAGAAGGAAAGCCTCATCACAAAAGTGTGTAAACCAAGACTTGGAAAAGTAAAACTTCTTTACTGGGTGCAGGTGGACTGCAGCAGTACTAGAGCCGGCTGGGCTGAAAATCAGTGAGCTCATTCTGGCTGCACGGAGAGGAGGGCGGGGCTCCCAGCATCATCACCACCGGCCATCACTTCATTGTACGGGGCTGCTGCTGATGCAGAGATCGTAGCAGAGGAGGCGACTGTGTTTTTATGAAATAACCGAAGCATGCCATGGGCACGGATTCACACAGATTAGGACTTCACATCTGATGAGGATCCGTTACGAGGTAAGGCAGTAATGTGGCTGTTGTTGGGTTTATCACCGTCTGAGCCGGGAGTTACTGAGACTAGCGGGCCCGCTGGTTTGAGTCATACTGATCAGCTCAGAAGCGGTACAAGATATCAGACTCGTTTGTTTTTTTTTATAATCTCACGGCTACTTCAAAAATTGTAACACCGAAGCCAACAGAGGCCACAATCGTGAACCATATCGTAAAACAAGAAAGCGTGTCTCATTTGGTCCGGTAGCATAGATTTAGCCTGCCTGTCGGAAGTGGCAGAGCTTGGCCTACTCTAGCAAGCCCTTTAAAGATGACGGGGATGGAGCCTGTGTCCGCTTCAGGATTTTCCTCGCCACGCAGAGCCTGCATACACACGACGGATGCTCACGCTGCATCGAGCATATTTCGAGCTTTTTGGTAGCCATACTTGTTGTGCTGTTAGGGTTCCAGCTGTTGTTGCTTGCGCCTCTGGTAAAGCCAGATCAGCATCGCCTTCTATAATAATCAGGCACGTGTGGTATTTCTGGATGTGAGTGTTTCTGCTTGACAGATCGTTACACATTGCTGGCCATGTCGCGAAAGGATGCTGCAGTGATGCTGCAAGAGGATGCTAGTCCACAGTGGGTTGGCAGGGCCTCCGGATTGAGGCACAGGTTCTGTAGCTGACGACTGCCTCAGGGTGTTATACTGGCCTGATTTGACAGACATCACCCCAGCTGGGAAGGCGTTTGTCACACTATTGTTTTATGACCAGGACAGATGCAAGGTACTGAATGACCACAGATGAATTATTTAGAGATTGCATTACAAATCCAAGTGTCATGCAGTAGCACGCAATGATAGAAAAATGTGGCAAGAGGAGATGATAAGAACCAGAACATTTAAATAAATCCTATTTTATGTAAGGGATCGGAATGTTTCTCTGCCTTTTGGTTGGAGCTGTAGGCTTATTAATAATAATGCTCTATAAATTTTTTAAATGTGTTTTTTGTCAGAATCAGCTGAGCAGAGGTGACAAAGTTATATTTATCCCTGTGTCATTAAGTCTTGATTCCTGTGTATTGTCGTACAGTTTCACAGATATGTTCTCCATGGGATGTTATTCAGTGGTTACATTGGGCATGAAGTGGAATTTGCTGTCCTGCACAACTGTAAAAGCTTACTGCTTTAAAACAATATTACAGGCCAACAGCATGTTGTAATTTCAAGGCATCTTTACATCCACAACAACTGTACTACAAATGTTGTAATTGTTTATGGAGGCTTAGCCACAGGAAAAAGAAGACAAATGGAAATTTAAGGATTGAGGATGTTGACGCAAACCATCATCCACACTTTCTATTCCAGCAAATGTATTGTCCAATTTGTTAATCTTGCAGTGTACACATTTTTTTTCAATCTCATTAATACAATGAAGTGTTAGTCTATTTATTCTTTGAGAGCTTTAATAAAAAAAAAAAAAAAATTTTAAACTAATTTAAGTCTCTTGTAAACTGTGGAGCAGATCGACTTGCTGCACTATTTCCAGCATTAGCAGAGCTCTGCTCATACACAGGGTTGGTATTTTGACCTCAGGCAAATGGATTAGAAGTCATTTTTGGCTGGAACTAAAAAGTAATCCAAAAACAAGCAGAACAGCGCTGCTTTACTCCAGCCAGTGAGATGACACTTTGAACCAGGTTATGTCACAGTTGCATCCCAGACTGATTAAACTGAAGTTGCTCATCGACGTTGGGGCAACACTGGCATTAGTCCAGCTAACTTTTTACTGCGGGGATTGCATAACAAGGATTAACCACATCAAAACTAGTCCTGAAATGCAAGATTTTGTTTGCTGAAAAAAGAACGACAGAAAGAAAAAGGCAAAAGTGACAGTTGGTTGAGCAGTTTCAAACACGTGGATATAAAATCACTAAAGAGATCTGTCTTTCTGTCTGTCTGTCTGTTTGTCTAGATCTGGTATTAGGGAAGAGACTGGAGTTCTGCCTCACATGAGAGTGTGCTGGCAGTGCTCAGTCTGTGTCAACAGAATCATTTTGTATATATTTTTTTTCTGATAAAATTCACAAACTGCCCAAGACAAACGCTTTTTACTGACTTTTTTCGCTTAAGGTTAACTGTTAGGTGGACTGTGACACTGATCAAACAGAGGCGTCCATATTGAATCATTAAAAATACAGTAGGATATTTCTTCCACAGTACTTTGTCTGGGTAGAGAACAACACCTACAGGCAACACATCCTCATACCTGCATGCAGACACAGTCAAGACAACCTGCTCCATCAGAATGGAGAAGAAAGGTGATTTAAGTGACTTTAAATGTGGCATGATTGTTGGTGCCAGTCGGTCTGGTCTGAGTATTTCAGAAACTGCTGATCTGCTGGGATTTTCCCACACAACCATCTCTAGGGTTTACAGAGAATGGTCTGAAAAAGAGAAAATACCCAGTGAGCAGCAGTTCTCTGGGTGAAAATGCCTTGTTGATGCCTTGATTTCTGCTGCGACATTCAGGTGGTAGGGTCAGAATTTGGCGTAAACATGAAAGCATGGATCCATCCTGCCTTATATCAATGGTGTCAGGCTGCTGGTGGTCATGTAATGCTGTGGGAGATATTTTCTTGGCACACTTTAGGCCCCTTAGTACCATTTTAGCATTGTTTAAACACGACAGCCTACCTGAGTATTGTTGCTGACCATGTTCGTCCCTTTATGACCACACTGTACCCATCTTCTGATGGCTGCTTCTAGCAGGATAACATCCAACATTACAGTGAGTTCACTGTACTTAAATGGCTTCCAAAGTCACCAGATCTCAATCCAACAGAGCACCTTTGGGATGTGGTGGAACGGGAGATTCACATCATGGATGTGCAGCCGACAGATCTGCAGCAACTGTGTGATGCGATCATTTCTGAGGAATGTTTGCTGAATCTGTGCCACGAAGAATCAAGGCAGTTCTGAAGGCAAAACGGGGGTCCAACCCAGTATTAGCAAGGTTTACCTTATAAAGTGTCGGGTGAGTGTATGTAAGTGATTTCAATTTTGCACCGCTTTTAGTTCTAGTGAAGCAGTGTAAACACAGACAAAATTCACATTAAGAGGTAGAGGGTGCCACATCACAAGGCAACACAAGGCTTCTGTCCACAAGACTTGGGTTCATGCCCCGTGTGGGTACGCTATTTTAACACATAGTTCACTTATTATTCAGGGTTTTTTTTTTTAAGTTATGACTATTTTTACACCGTTTAGTTAGGTTTAGGAAAACATACTTGGCTAGGCTTAAGGGAGAGATCACGGTATCGGGAAATAGACCCTTTCAGAATGTTATCCACAAAATTCTCCTATATGCAAAGAGCTTCGAGTCCTTTTTCTTGTTTACCACTGTGCAGAGATGCACTACAAGCGGTGTTTACACTACCACCATGTTTCTGGAAGTCAGACATTTTACATACACTTAACCACAAGAAGCCTCTTACATATATAGTGGCTGTTTCAGTACTCTCTTTAAAGTCGATCACTGTTTGATATGTACTGTGTAAATTAATAACAAAATTCAGTAGTCTTGTTTTTGAGAAGAAAGGGTTGGTCTCTTTATGATATATAAAATCAAATGGCAGTGAATGAGCTGCATTTGGCAAAACTGTAAAATATTGCTATATGCAGAATTGGCATCTAATCCTGGAAACTGCTCAAACAGAGCAGAAGTACATCCTTACGACCACCATTTGTTTCTGTGTGTTTTAAATATGAGGCATTTATACCATCAGACTAAAGCTACAGCAGTAAGGCTCATATTTCTAATGCCCCTCTGCTAGACTCCGTCTGGAAAATCCACCGCTAACAACCAAATTTAATGTCTGAGGAGTCAAAAGTGGGTCATGGTGCCAGTGTGCTTCATGTTGTAGTATTTAACACACACAAGCTCACATTGATACACCAACACCATGATACATGCACGTACACTCGCATTCAGAGTGCAGAGAGGAAATGAGCCATACAGCTTAGCAGAGTGTCTAACCATCCTATTTCATTCCTACATGTCTTTTTTTTTCTGTTCAGGCATTTTATGTATTCATTTATTCATGTACATATGTAAATCAGGACTGATCAGCAAGTTACATTTGATAATCTGGAAATTTAAAGCTTTCTTGTAATGTCCTAATTAATTTTTTTAGTTTTTTTATTCAAGTATTGGATCTATACATAATGTGTTGCTCCCAGTATGTTTTTCATACTGGGAGCAACACATTATGACCCATTGTGAAAAGTCTTGCAAAACAAAGACAAGCGTAATAATTTTGTGTTATTCAAAGGTTGCATGAAAATACTAGGGAGTTTAGTGCAGGCTAAACTGGTTAGTTTGCAGTATTGTGGTGAAGTTTACTGTAGCGCACTATGTTGGCCTGGCGCAGAGCGGTTTTGGTGTTCATGTTCAGTGTTAAGTTGCATCAAGGGTAGCAGACATCACTTTAAAGGTACAGTGTATAAAATCTCACTGCTAGATGTCAGTAGATTGCAGATTGCTGTCAACTGAATTATTTTTGTCATGCCACTCCTAATTTAAGTGCATAATCCTAGCTACGGTGGCCGCTGTAGAACAAACATGTTTTCATCTGTAGTGAGTGTAGCCTGTCAGTCCACTGTTTACCTCAGCTGTCAATTTGGCAGGTGAGAAGTGTCCACGTCTATTTACTCTGGAGGAGGCTGTAAAACTTTGTGAAAGGAGTCCGATACGGATCAATGAGTCAGTGAAGCTCACTTCTGACCGATGACAGTGATACTGAGGTGAGTTGTTGAGGATATCCTGAACTTTTCTGTCAGTAAGCGTGGCTGTTTTTGCTGCTGTTAGCCGCTGTTAGTGAAACTTTCTTTGAAGTGGATCTAACACTGTTGGACTCGGACACTTAGTGAATAAACTCTCATATGATGTGAGAATATAATCAAACTGTTTATCAGAGGCAAAGTGTGATTTTTAGGACACTCAAGCCTAACGTTAGCTGCCAT
>VUQI01051577.1:0-14127 GCA_015106735.1 Paratilapia polleni | reverse complement strand
TTTTTTTTTTTTAAAGTGTTTTAATTTTTTTTTTTTTTTTTTTTGCATTAACTGTTTAGGAATTACAGCCATTTTTATACATAGTCCCTCATTTTCAGAGACCAAAAGCAATTGGACAATTGACTGACGAGCAGTTTCTTGGCCAGACGAGGCCTGTTCCCTTGTTATTTAATGACAAATGAAGCAAATAAAATACCTCAAGTTGATTCAAAGTGTTGAGTTTGCATTTAATAGGTTTTCACTAAGAGATGTCCCAAAGAGATGTCAATGCCAGTGAGGGAGGTCATCATTAGGCTGAAAAAACAAAATAAATCTACCAGAGAGATAGCAAAAACTTTAGTGGTGGCGTGGAGTGGCCAAATCAACAATCTGGTACATTCTTAAAAAGAATGAATGCACTGGCCAGTTCAGCAACACCAGAAGGCCTCAAAGACCACAGAGGACAACTAAAGTGGATGATGACATGATTTCCATGTGTTCCATGATTAAGAAAAACAGCTTCACAGCATCTAACCAAGTCAAGAACACTCTCAAGGAGGTAGGCATATCATTGTCTAGATCTACCATCAAGATATGCCTTCATGAATGGAAATACAAAGGGTTTACAACAAGAGGGAAACCATTGGTTAGACTCAAGAACAGGAAGGCCAGATTAGACTTTGCTGCAAAACATCTAAAAGAGTCTGCACAGTTCTGAAAAAATAAATAAATAAATAAAAATTTAAAAATCTTTGGACAGATGAAACCCAAAATGAACTTGTCTCAGAATGATGGGAAGAGAAAAGTATGGAGAAGTAAAGGAACAGCTCATGATCTGAAGCATACCACAATATCTGTCAAATACCATGGAAGCAATGTGATGGCATGGGCATGTATGGCAAAACTAATCGGACAAGGCTTCACAGTGCAACGACCCAAAGCATAATGCAAAAGCAACCCAAGAGTTTCTCAAGGTAGAGAAATAGGATATTCTTCAATGGCCATATCAGTCACCTGATCTCAGCCCAATAGAGCATGCTTTTCTCTTGCTGAAGACAAAACTAAAGGCAAAGAGACCCACAAACAATTAGCAACTGAAGGTGGCCTGGCAGAGCATCTCAAAGGACGAAACACAGCATTTGATGATATCCATGGGTTCTAGATTTCAGGCAGGCTATGGCAAAGTATTTTCATCCAAGTATTAAAAAGAGTCTTTATATTTAAAATCATGTTAGTTTGTCTATTTTCAAGCCTCAAAATGAGGGACTGTCTACAAAAATTGCTGTAATTTTTAAACGGTAATGCAACTTGTCAAAATGACAGTTTTCATCTGAATGGGCGTAGATTTTGGTTCCTGTCTTTTGACGTGGATCTAAAAATTACATAAAATCATGATGACTAATGCTCAGTGACTCAGATTGTGGCTTAAATGTGCCTTAACTTTTACTGGACTAATTACAGGAGTGTTGATTTAAATACATGATTTAAACTGTTTGTATTCCACAGAAGGGCGTTACTCAGACTTGTCCGTGTGAACTGAAAACACAACTTACTGTGTTCTCTACTTAGCTACTACAAAACTGTGAAAGTGGAGGTCAGGCCTAAATTAAGGAGGCAACTAGCAAAAGCAGATTATATGAATTTTGAGAGTGACATACTGACCCTAAGATTTTTATATTTTCTTAAACAAAGCAAAAAAGAAAAGAAAAAAAATGTCTGTATTGATAACAGCAGCATCTGCAGTGCAAAATTACAGATCCAATGTACAATGTATCACTACCAAAAGCCTTCATTCTACCTTTGAATGAAAAGGGGTTTGTCAATTGGGTTAATTAATTGATTAACAATTAATTAAGTGTCTTAGATAAGCTTCTAAATGATGAGGTGACAACAATTTTAACTCAACACAAATTTAAAATCATCTTAATCAGGTTCCTAAATGTGTATTGGGTGAGAAACAGGACTGTGTCGCTCTAATTATTTATCTATCTGAGGCATTCAAGTTTACTGATATCAGATACTTCTGAGCAGCCTAGAAATATTTAGATTTGATGAAAAATCACTGTACTAATGATCTTAGTGGTAGATTCCATGATGTGGTTGCTGATGGCTGTCAGTGCAGCTATATGTGTTAAACAAGGTGTGCCACAGGGTTCTATTCTAGGACCACGATATTCTTAAATGAACCAAAGCCTGTGAGCTTGATCAGTTAAAACAACTTGAGTGTCCTCTTGTAATACCTTGGTTTCTGGCTTTATGACCACCTTGAAAAACATAACCAAAATAAATCCTGAAATGTAAAACATTTTTCTATAGAAAAATACCATGTTTACCCAGTGCTGCAGAGACTACAGGCAAACTAACTGCTGGTGAGGCGAAGTGGGCAGGAGTCTAGATAAATTTTTCTCAACTTCCAGGCAAGCAATTGAAGCAACTATCAATGAGAGTGCAGGATACCACTGACTGACATATGACCTAGTAGTAAATATATTAGAGGGTTGCCTGGGCCATAAGAGCCTGGAATGTCTGCAAGCGACCGGCAGTCAGCTCCAAAGCGATGTGTGATGAGCCAATCGCTTCCAGTGTGGACACAGCTCTAGATTTTGGTTTGGCGTTCTCAAGTCTCTTCTCTTCTTTGGGGATCACTTTACAATAAATAATTGCTTTCTATATGAGAAAGTTAGGTTTAGGTGTTGGCAGTTAGAAGAGAACTGTGTTTCATTTATGTACAAAGCATGGCAAATTTCTTGTCTATCTTGCATGTTTTTTACCTACAGATTAATTTCACACAGAGATTATTTGGCTCTTGAAAATCATCATGTTAATACAGAATCTGTAGAAGCTTGGACCAAATGTTTCACTAATGCTGACATCTGCTACAGTACTTGGTTGTGGACTGTGGTTGTGGACGTGGTTATGGACTTATGGACTCAGTATTACATACGACTCAGTATTGTTACTTTGTGCGATACCATCGGACACTGACTGTGTAATTGTGACGGGACAATGAAGGTGATCTCTGTCAGGGTGTCGGTGAACATCAGGATGTACCTCTCCCCGTCAAACACGCCCCCTCCACTGTCACCCAGCACAGCAGAAAATTCTGGGAGACAGAAAAACAACCAATTTCCTTCAGCAAGAATGACATGACCTTAAGAGTGTGCTATTAATGAGCCAATCAGATCACATACCGGAGTTGCTGGTGTTGACTCTTCCCACCTGCCCCACCTCCACTGGCCAACCGAGAGATAACAGGAAGTCGAGGAAGTGTGACTGGACGAAGCAGCGGGACTCCACATTCTTCAGGACCTGTAGACAGACAGGTCAGATAAGAAGTGCGAGACAGATATTAAAATAATAATACTAACAATGATAATAATAATACAAAAAACACACTTCCCAAAAACATAACTGAAAGTAGAATGCAATAATTTGCTAATCTTTGAAATGTCATTTTTAATTAAAAATGGGTCTAACACACAGTGTCAATTTCCATACAGAATGACACTGAAAGGAAGAAGATAACCTAAACCAATCTAAAACCAAACCTGAAATGCCAACACAATTTCAAGGCCATTATTATTTCAATAAAAATATCACATCAACGCACTGACAGCTGTTAAGAGAAGATAATTTAAAACCCTAAGGAGATGACCTCAGCCTCTGTCCTCTGCCCTGCTCTCATGTAGAAGATAAAGGCGGAATCACGGATTCTGGATGGCTGCTGGTCTAAATTTCTCAAGCTTTCAAAGAAACCTGGAAGAGATGAGTCCAGAGCCACAAGCTGAGCTGGAACGCCACTGATACCTGGATCCTACAGAGAGACACACAGGTAAGCACACTCACAATTATAAATACAGTTATAGTCATAAGCTTTTGGACAATGACACAATTTTTGTAATTTACCCTTTGTACACCACCGCAGTGGATTTTAAATCAGACAATCAAAACAAGATTGAAGTGTAGACATTAAGCTTTAATTCAAGGGGTTTAACAAAAGTATTGCATTACCTGTTTAGGAATTACAGCCATTTTTTATGTATAGTCCCTCAGACTCAGAAGTAATTGGACAATTATCTGATAAGCAGTTTTATGGCCAGGTGAGGCCGGTTCTCTTGTTATTCCATGACAAACTACAGAAATAAAATATCTGGAGTTGATTCAAAGTGTTGAACATGCATGTGGTATCTTTTCACTGGACTTCTCAATATGAGGTCCAAGTGAAGGAGGCCATCATTAGGCTGGAAAAAGTCTTTGAAAAGATGAAACCAAGATTAACTTGTACCAGAATCATGGGGGGAAAAAAGGATGGAGAAGGAACAGCTGATTCCTTATGTGATTAAAGGAACAGCTCATGATTCAAAGCATACCACATCATCACATCAAACATGGTGGAGGCAAAGACATGGCATGGGAATCTATCAGGCTGCCAGTGGAACCAGATCACTAATGTTTATTGATAATGTGACTGCTGATAGAAACAGTCAGATGATTTCTGAAGTGTACAGGGCTATACTCTCTGCTCAGATACAGCCAAATGCTGTGAAACTGATTGAACTGGTGCTTCATAGTGCCAATGGATAATGACCCAAAGCATACAGCAAAAGCAACCTGAGTTTCTCAAAGAAAAGAAACTGGATATTCTTCAATGGCCAAGTAAGTAACCTGATCTCAGCCAAATAGAGCATGCTTTTCAGTTACTGAAGACAAAGCTGAAGGGAGAAAGGCCCACAAACAAGCAGCAACGGAAACTGGCTACAGTAAAGGCCTAGCAGAGCATCTCAAGGGAGGAAACACAGCATTTGGTGATATCCATGGGTTCTAGATTTCAGGCAGTCATTGACTGCAAAGGATTTTCATCCAAGTATTAATAACAATTCTTATATTTAACATTATATGAGTTTGTTCAGATAGTTAATACATTGGTTTTGTTAAACCATTGAATTAAACCTGGAAGTCTGCACTTCAGTCAAATCTTAAAATCCACTGTAATGATGTACAGAGGAAAAATTACAAAACTTGTGTTATTGTCCAGAAACGTATGAACTTAACTGTAGATCAGTACATTGATTTCCATCATCTCCTTGTTTCCTCACTACCTTTACACTCTCAGGTGTCAGCAGGCCCAAATGAGACAGAAACAGTCTTGCCGCCTGGAAGTGGGTAACAGGAGGAGGTGGTCTGCAGGCTGTCATGACGGCCAAACGACCGCTCACCTGCGGCCGAGCTTCAATCTGCTGCTGTCTCTTCAAGGCTGCTCGCAAATACTCCAGCTGCTGCTGCACCTGGCCGAGGAAAAGCACAAGTTTACACCTGTCCCACACATGTCACACCCGACCCACAAACTACACATTTTATGAAAGTGTAAATTAACTTAACATTATCACTGTCCCATTATTAAAACACAGATAAATCTGATTATATTTACAGTTGTATGTTCCAATAAATTATTGTTTTACTTAGATGTACCAAATTTTAGGGAGAGTAAAAACTACTTACTGAGGAGTAGCCCAGCTGGCATGTATAGGAAAAAGACAATCATTCACTATAATTAAAAATTCTGTTCTTGTTTTGGTCAGACTTGGTTTTTACCTCCTCAGTAATGATCTCATGCAGATCTGGAATACTCTCATCTGCTTTAACTGATGGAATTGTGTCAGAGTTTTCAGGAAACAGCTGTTGTTTGATACCACTTTGTATCCCAGCATCCTCCTGGGCAATGCTGCGCTGTTCTGGGATCAGGGGTTCCTGAAAATAATCATCAGACAAAACAGAGAAGAATCACTGATCTGAAGCCTATGTAACAAACTCCTTGCTGACCAGTTTTTCCATGATTATTATCATGATGATCTGTTTAGTAGGGCTGCAGACTGCTTGGACAGTCACCCTTTAACAGAGGAGGCACCTTGAAGTCATCACTGCATACTTCATATTCATCAAGGAGTAGAACATACTTACACTCAAGTTTGGAACTTAAATCACGTTGAACCTGTCGCTGAATTATCATGAATTATCATGGTGGAGGGGTTTGTGTGCCCTAGTGATCCCAGGAGCCATGTAGTTGGGGGCAGTTTGCTGCTGATTGGGTCTCCCAAGGCAAATTGGTCCTGGGTGAGGGGCCAGACTAAGTGTGATTCAGAAGACGCCTCACACTAAAGCCAGGCCCAGGGGAGGGGCATGTTGATGAGCGCCATTTGGCCCATGGGGCCTGGCTGGGCTCAGCCCGAATGAGCCACATGGGCCATCCATGCTGTGGACCCACCACCCACAGGAGGGGCCATAGGGGTCTGGGGTGCAATATGGATTTGGTGCTGGTCAAAAGTGGAGGGCTTGGCAGTCTGAGCCCCGGTTGCTGAAACTGGTTCTTGGGACATGGAATGTCACCTCTCTGGTGGGCAAGGAACCCAAGTTTGTGCATGAGATTGAGAGATACCAGCTAGATATAGACAGGCTCGCCTCAACACACAGCTTGGGTTCTGGAACCAGTCTTCAGGAATTGTGACAGCTCAATTATCCGGTCTTCTTGGAGTCCCCGGGTGGGGTGCTGGAAGGTGCCCCAGCAGAAGACTGGGGGGCTTTGGTGCTCACGTGGACAGTGAAAACTAGAAGGGCGTGATTTGGAAAAACGGCCTGTCCAATCTGAACCCTATGGTGTTCTGTTACTGGACTTCTGTACTAACCACAGATTGTCCATAGCACTGTATTTGAGCTCAAGGTTGTTCATATGTGCATGTGCACTTGGCACCAGGACATGATCATCAATGATCAATTTTCTAATTGTATCATCAGACCTGTATGTCTTGGTCACTCGGGCAAAAAGAACTTGGATCAAGTGGTGAGGGAGAATGCCAGGTAGGCCTGACATGCCTAAATGTATAGTGAGGGTGCGCTGGGAGCATCTGGCAAAGCATCCCAAATGAGGCTGGGGACATCTAGTTCAAATTGACAGCATTCCACACCTCCATTGCTGAGATGACTGTAAGGAGCTGTGGCTGTAAGGCGGTTGCTACTTGCCGTAACGGCAACCCCCGAACCAATTGATTAACACCAGAGGTGAAGGGAACCATCAAGTGGAAGAAGGAGTCCTATGAAGCTTGGTTTGCTTGTGGGACTGCAGAGTCACCTGGCAGGTACCAGCAGGCAAAGTGGATCATGATTCTGGCAGCAGCTGAAACGGCAAAAACGGCCATGGGTACAGTGAGATCTTGGAACAAGACTTTTGCTTAACCTTGAAGCAATTCTGGCAAACCATCAGATGACTCAGGAGGGGGAAGTAACACAGTGAATATGCTGAGGATGGACTGCTGGTGACCTCAGTCAAGGATATTATCAGGCATTGTAAGGAATATTTCAAGTATCTCCTCAATCCTGTGACATGCTTTCCATAGAGGAAGCAGAGTCTGGGGATGAGGGGGATGACTCGCCCATGACTAGGAATGAGCTTGCCAAGGTAGTTAAAAAAACTCTGGGGCCCTAAGGTTTTTGCCCCAAGTTCTTTAAGGCTCTGGATGAGGGTGGTCTATCCTGGTGACACACCTCTGTAACATTGCATGGAAGTTGGGGACAATGCCCTTGGATTGGCAGACTCCGATGGTGGTCCACCTTTTTAAGAAGGGGGAGTGGAGGGTGTGTTCCAACTTCAGGTGGATCACACACCTCCACCTCCTGACAAAGGTCTACGTCAGGGTACTGGAGAAGA
This sequence comes from Paratilapia polleni, assembly GCA_015106735.1. Classification (NCBI taxonomy): domain Eukaryota; kingdom Metazoa; phylum Chordata; class Actinopteri; order Cichliformes; family Cichlidae; genus Paratilapia; species Paratilapia polleni. The sequence continues at coordinate 6,449 of VUQI01051577.1, read as the reverse complement.
GAGTCGATCAGTTGTTCAAACCTCGGATTCAGGAGAAACAATGTGGATTCTGTCCTGGTTGAGGAACACAGCACCAGCTCTTAATCCTTTCAAGGATGTTAGAGGGTGCATAGGAGTTTGCCCAACCAGTCTACATGTGTTTTGTGGACCTGGAGAAGGCATTCAACTGTGTCTGTCATGGTGTCCTGTAGGTGGTGCTTCGAGACTATGGGGTATCATTGTTATGGACAATTTGGTCCCTTTACAGCCATAGTGAAAGCTTGCTTTGCATTGCTGGGAATAAGTCAGACTTGTTTCCTGTGGGTGTCGGACTCTGTCTGGACTGTCCTTTGTCACCGATTCTGTTCATAAATTTTATGGACAGAATTTCTAAGTGCAGCCAGGGGGTGAAGGGTGTGAGGTTTGATAGGATCTAATCTCTGCTTTTTGCAGATGATGTGGTACTGTTGACTTTATTGACCAGTGACCTCCAGCCTGCACCGGGGCGGTTTGCAGCTGAGAGTGAAGCAGCTGGGATGAGAATTAGCACATCCAACTCTGAGGCCATGGTTCTCAGTCAGAAAAGATTGGCATGCCTAATACAGGTTGGGAGTCCCTGACCAAGTAGAGGAGTTCAACTATCTCAGGGTCTTGTTTCCGAGGGAGCGGGAAATTGACTGACGGATTGATTGGCGTCTGCAGTAATGCAGATGCTGTAACAATCTGTCATGGTGAAGAGACCTATGAATGAGTGCAAGCTGTCGACTTACTGGTTGCTCTATGTTCCCACCTTCATCTTTGGCCACAAGCTGTGAGTTGTGACCAAAAGAATGAGATTACAGATACTGAAAATGAGCTTGGTCATTCAGTAGGGTCTAAGAATACAGCTGCTACTCCTCGACATCAAAAAGAGACATTTGAAATGGTTCGGGCATCTGACTAGGATGCCTCTTGGATGCCTCCTAGCTGAGGTGTTTCTGGCATGTCCAACTGGGAGGAGGCCCCAGTGTAGCCTCAGGACATGCTCGATACCTTGGTATCCTACCAGAATGGCTGGAGGGGGTGGCTGGGGAGAGGGAGGTCTGGGCACCTTTGCTTAGACTGCTGCCCCTGTGACCCGGACCTGTATAAGCGGCAGAAAATGAGTGGACAATGAATGTGTTAAATAAATTGTACAACAACTGGATATACTGTACTGTACAGCTACTGTACTAGTGGGTACAACTATAATTCTACTAAGACAAAGCTACCTTGGATTCAGAAAGCTAAACCTCATCTTGAGGTTTGACAATGGGACTTCACAAATCCATGGGTGACGTCAGAGTGGCTACATCCATCTTTTTTATACATCGTCTATGGTAAAGACCTTTGAAGGAATGCACAACATTTCCAGGCTTGTATTGTGTAGAGTCAGTAGGCATGGACCTGGAGCTACATCTGGCAGACTTGGTAGCATTGTGGAAAGTTTTATTGTGGAGGTCTGTGTCAGTGTTAGAAGTAGTCACCTGTGTGTGGGCTTGTCCCTCTCGTGACTTTGGACAAAGCTCTAGACTCCATGTGTGACATCCTGAAGGTCCCCTGATTACCACAATGAGTGATGGATACTGCGCTGCACACATCATTCAAAAAATAAGAACACAATCAAAATTAAAAATGGGTGGCCTCAGACCTCCAAAAATTAGTAGGTGTCATGTAGTACAGTGTACGTTGAATACTATAGTATGTGTTAAGCGCTACAAACATTCCTTTAACTCTGACTAGTAATGACTACATGAACTTCTTCACAAATAAAATTTAAACGCTAGAAAAAAAAAGATTCACAGCCATCCCACAAGTATAGCAACTTTTAAAACTGCTGATATTTACTTAGACCATTTCTCTTCAATCCATTTTTCCGAGCTAACTTCAACAATTACTTCTTCATCAACGTGTCTGCTTGACCCCATTCCTACCAGACTGCTTAAAGAAGCCTTATCAATAATTAATGCTTAAATTTTAAATATGATCAATCTATCTTTATTAATGGGATATGTATCACAGGCTTTTAAAATGGCAGCAATTAAACCATTACTTAAAAAGCCTTTGCTTGACCCAGCTGTCTTAACTAATAATCAGCCGATTTGTAACCTTCCTTTTATTTCAAAAATTTATGAAAGAGTAGTTGTAAAACAGCTGACTGATCAACTGCAGAAAAATGGTTTATTTGAAGAAAGTCAGGATTTAGAGTGCATCATAGCACAGGAACAGCACTAGGCAAGGTTACTAATGACCTTCTTATGGCCTTTGACAGTGGACTCATCTCTATGATTCTCTCTATGCATCGCTCTGCGGACCCAGACCTATTGTTAGATTTTTACAGACCTTTTCTATTTTACACTGTGCAAATTTTCTCATGTTTATGGTAGGGTTATTTTAATCTGAGTAGCCTTTTCCTTTATCTTTACAGTAGTCAATGTATGGACGCAGAAAACACAAGAGAGAGAGAGAGAGACCAATCATGTTCATTTTAACTCTCTACTCAGCCAATCAAATCATTAATTCAGAGCAATGTTGCAAATGTGTGTGTGTGAAAATAGAAAACACACATGTAGTCAGCTGTGAGGAGACAGAGATGAGGAAGTCTGAAGAACTAAGTCAGGGAAACAGACATTCCAAAATGAGGAAAATATACAGAGAAAACAGAGCTTTTAATCCAGAATGGACAGACTCATATATGTTCATACTTCCCACTAGGCGTTTATAACCAGTTTGCCTCATATGCTCCGAGACCGTGGCTATAATTAAAAGCAGTAATGCAAAGTGTCACTACAAGACAAAGCATAAATCTTTTGAGGAATCATACCCAATAAAATCTAAAATCTGAACTGAGGGCACAGAAAATACTTGATTTAAGAGCCTAATATGATTGACTCACCAGAATCCTGACACAGTCATTCACTGCCCAAAAAATGTGGCAATGAATGTTCCCTTAAAGTTGTATGGATTTTGGGGCAACTTAAAAAAACCTTTTACTGACTTAGAAATTATCAAGGACTGCATGAGCACAGTGGCTGAAATCTTACTGCATCTTTGCAAAGGCAAAGTGTTGGAGCACTTCTGGTCCATCAGAATGGAAATTGCAGCTTTCTTGGCACAGCTGAAGAGCCAGAAGGCAACATGATTTTCTCAATTTTTGGAAGATGAAAAGAAGATGGATATTGTGGCTTTTTTGGCTGATATCACTTCACACCTGAATGAACTGGATTTAAAGCTACAGGGCAAGGACAATTCAGTTTGTGACCTGATGACAGCTGTCCGTTCCTTCCAGAGGAAACGAGGTGTTCAAGGAAGACCTGCAGAGAGACTGTGCACATTTCCCATCAGTGAAGGAACAGGATCAGGGTGAGAGAGATGGATCTGCTTTTGTTGACTTTGTTGGCAAGCTGATGGTAAACTGATGGTAAACTAAAAAGTGTTTTGACAGCTTCAGCCTTGGACAGCAGCTCACCCTGTTCATTCCTAACCCATTCCTTACCACAGACGTCACTGGGTTTTCAAAGGATATCACACAGCACTTCAAAGTGGGCAAATGCTGGGCCCCTCCAGATGCAACTGATCCATCTCCAAGCAGATGTGGCCCTGAAAGAGCAGTTTGGAAAAACTGACCCTGCCACTTTCTGGTTCCAAATGGTCTCAGAGACAGCTTTCCCAGGTTTGAGGAACATAGTCCTGTACATCTTGATCATGTTTGGCTCCACATACAACTGTGAGGCAGCTTTCTCCACTATAAATATTATTAAAAATAAGTATCACTCCACGATCATAGATGAGCACCTACACATGTGTATGAGAATGGCTCTGACACCATTCCAGCCCAGATTTAAAATCCTGGCAGCACAAAGTAGAGCTTCCTTCTCACACTGAACAACAGAAAGTGGGGGGACAAAGAGAAAAGAGGGGTTAAAGTTGTTATTATTTGTTGAGATTATTTACATGTGAAATGTAGTAAAGAAAAAGGGAGAAAAGGGGAAACTCAAACTATACCTTTTCATTATTTTTTTTAATTAAGCGTTGTATTTTAAGGCACCTTTTTCGAAAGCTCTTTATTTTATTTTTGAATGCAAACCTTATTTTATGTGAAATGAGAAACAAACATCCATCCATCCATCCATTTTCTTCTGCTTATCCTATTCAGGGTTGCGGGTAGAAACAAACATTCATTTTATTATTATTTTATTATTACAGTACCCTCCAGTTCATTGTGAAAATTAATAATAAACATTACTGAAATACTATTGAATTGTAGTTTCTTTATTTTATTGACAGTCAGTTGTTGCCTATATACACAACTATTAGGACCGAATTATAATGCATGTGAGACATTATTCTGGACCTTTGTTTGACGAAGATTTCTGTAACTGGACTGCTTTAATACCCCTGCTATACATGCTTCCCCTAGGCAATATTATTAGAAAACATAGCATACATTTTCATTGCTATGCAGATGATACCGAGCTATATTAATCCATGAAGCCAGATGACACAAATCAGTTAAACTTCAGGCATGTATAAAAGACATAAAGGCCTGGATGACCTCTAATTTCCTACTTCTAATTTCAGACAAAACTGAGGTTATTGTACTTGGCACTAAAACCCTTAGAAATAGGACATCTAACCAGATATTTACTTTGGATGGCATTACTTTGGCCTCCGTTAACACTGCGAGGAATCTTGGAGTCATTTTTTATCAGGATATGTCCTTCAGAGCACAAATTAAACAAATATGTACTCAGCTATCAGGCTCCTCTCCTGTGGAACCAGCTTCCAGCTGGGATTTGGGAGACAGACACCCTCCAGACTATTAAGATTAGGCATAAAACTTTCCTTTTTGATAAAGCTTATAGTTATCGCTGGATCAGGTGACCCTGAATCATCCCTGAGTTATGCTGCTGTAAGCTCAGGCTGCTGTGGGCCTCCCATGATGCACTGAGCATTTCTTTTTCCCTCACCTCTCTTCACTCTCCATGTATTCATACACCACTATTGCATTTAGTGATTAGTAATTACTAAACCCTGCCTCTCTCTCCCACAGTGTGTTTTTTGTCCTGTCGCCCTCTTCTGTTTCTCCTCACCCCCAACCCGTCGCGGCAGATGGCTGCCTCTCCCTGAGCCTGGTTCTGTCGGAGGTTCCTTCCTGTTAAAAGGGAGTTTTTCCTTCCCACCACTGCCAAGTGCTTGCTCATAGGAGGTTGTTGGATTGTTGGGGTTTCTGTCTAGTATTGTAGGGTATAAAGTGCCTTGAGGCAACAGTTGTTGTGAAATGGCAGTATATGAATACATGAGTATTTCAGAAACTGCTGATTGACTGGGATTTTCCCACACAACCATCTCTGACAGCTGATAAGAAGACAACAGTAACTCAAATAATCACTTTTTACAACCAAGGTATGCAGAAGAGCATCTCTGAACGTGCAGGACATTGAAACTTTGACTTGAAACAGATGTCCTACAGAAGCAAAAGATCACATTGGGTGCCACCCCTGTCAGCTAAGAACAGGAAACTTACTAAAATTGGACAACAGAAGATTATGGAAATGTTGCCTGGTCTAATGAGTCTTGATTTCTCCTGCAACATTCGGATGGTAGGGTCAGAATTTAGTGTAAATGACATGAAAGCATAGATCTATCCTGCCTTGTATCAATGGTTTAGGCTGGTGGTGGTGATGCAATGGTGTGGGGGATATTTTCTTGCCACTCTTTGGTCCCCTTAGGACCAATTAATTATCATGTAAATGCCACAGCATACCTGAATCAGTGTACCCATCTTTTGATGCTCAAATCATCTGAAACAATGAGTTCACTGTAGTCAAATGCCCTCCACAGTCGCCATTATATATTTATACAGCTCTTATACAGCCATATAAAGTGCCTTGAGGTGACTGTTGTTGTGATTTGGCGCTATATAAATAAAATTGAATTGAATTGAATTAAATTGAAAACACAATTAGAATGTTTAAACACCACTCGGATTTGAACAAATATGGATAAGAAGATCACATGTGCCATTCAATATTTACCTCTGGCTAAAGACATGGCCACAATTTTTCACAAACATTTGCACATTGTAACTTCTGACCCTACTCTCAAGGGACACTTGACTAACCCACAACACATTGTGTTTAAAAAACCCCCTTTTCGTCTTCTTCTACTACAGTATGTGGCTGAATGCTGTGGAATCTGGGAATTACACGTGGTAATTATGGCGTTATTTTTGTGCCTCTATCCTGAGTGCACGTAAATAATTTTTGCAAGCACAAATGTTGCATTTCGAGGGGAAAGTATTTTTGAGCAAACAAAATTCATTGCTCCGCGCAAGACATGTACTTAAGTGTTTGCTATTATCCATATAGACACACAATACCAGCCCCTCTCAATCAGTTGTCGGCGTTTGCTCTTGCTCAGATCTTTGCTCTGTGTGCTAACAGACATCT
>VUQI01051574.1:0-17099 GCA_015106735.1 Paratilapia polleni | reverse complement strand
TTTCTTGCTGATATTAATGCCAGAGGAGGTTTGGAACGCCTCAGCACTCAGCAGCATTGCTCTGTAACTTTGGTTGGAGTTGCATCAACAATGCAATAATACCACTTACAGTTCATCGTGGACAGTGGTGATTCTAGAGTCTGTTGGGGCCCTGGGCAAAAATTCACAGGGGGCCCCTCCAACCAGCATTCATCACTCGCTTATAGTTAGGGCTGGATCAGGTGACCCTGAACAATCTCTTAGTTATGCTGCAATAGGCCTAGGCTGCTGGGCGCTTCCCATGATGCACTGAGCACTTCCTCTTCCTCACTTCCTTTCACTCTCCATGTGTTTATACACCACTTGCATTTAATCATTAGCTATTATTAAACTCTGTCTCTCTCCCGTAGTGTGCCTTTTGTCCTGTCTCCCTCTACTCTCTTCTGTTTCCCCTCATCCCCAACCGCAGATGGCTGCCTCTCCCTGAGCCTGGTTCTGCCGGAGGTTTCTTCCTGTGAAAAGGGAGTTTTTCCTTCCCACTGTTGCCAAGTGCTTGCTCATAGGCGGTTGTCTGACTGTTAGGGTTTTCTGTCTAATTTGTAGGGTCTTTACCCTAAAATATAAAGCACCTTGAGGTGACTGTTGTTGTGATTTGGCGCTATATAAATAAAATTGAATTGAATTGAATTGAATCACCATTATGTTGTAAATAATCTGACACCAACCACAGCAACAGTCCTATAGAACAAGTAAAGCATTACTGTAGAAATGCCAGAGACCATGTTTATTTCTGTAACAAAGCCCAAGTTGACAGTTATGAAGTGTTACTACTGTAACTGCTAGCTTCGACATTCTTTCAGCCTGATAGCTACACCAACAAGTCAGCCATACACAGTCGACTAACCTGTTCTGCTAGCTAAGTTAACTAATATTAAACGTCAGAGTAAACAAGAGAAATAATGTCATGCTAGTGGAAGTTCCGTTATTCAAGCGTTTCTTTACCACAGTTCAGGCTAGACAAGCAGCATTTAGTTATTTAGCATTATGTTTAATCTTTATTATCTGCCCCACTCACCTCTGTCTTGCTTTTTTCTCCTTTTCCTCTTTTTTCTTCTTTTTTTTCACTTCCATAAGAATAACTCCTTCATTTTCACTGAGTGGCTTTTGTTGTTGTCATTAGGTTTGCTTAAACAGGATCATGCATAGCACTTACAACGTCAGTGAGTGAAGTCAGGTTGGACCCCCTTAGCCAGGTCAGGTCTCTCCTAATATCACTGCAAACTTTGCACACTGACACTGCTGTAGTTTGAAGTTTGTCAGCCCCTGGGGGACCCCCACTAGCTTGGGGCTCCAAGCAGTTGCCTGCCTTGCCTGGTGGCAGCAATGCCTCTGATCATGGAATATCTAGGAGGGAAGAAATGTCACAAACTGACTTGGTGCAACGGTGGCATCCTATTGCAGTAGCACAATTGAATTCACTGAACTATTTTCGATTCATTTGTTCAGAAATGTCTGTAAAGACAGACATTCCTAGGTGGGACTGAGAACAACTGAATTCAAAGATTTAAGAAGGGTGGCCCAATACTTTTGTCCATGTAGTGTTTATCATATCTTTTTTTTAAAGACCCATAGGGGATTTATCATAAATATCATTAAGTATTAATATTTTAACTGGAAAATTATATCCAGGAGAGTTAAGTAAGCAGTGAAGCTCTAATAGAATAACTCACAACAGCAACAGTAACTCCACAACATGCTCTACAACAAACCAAACTAACGGCCAGTGTAAAATGGGGGCTAAATGCTGTGTGATTTCGTAAAAATGATGACTGTATATTTAGTACTGCCAAATATTTGTTGCTCATTATGAGTTAATCAACATAAGCATCAGTGAAAACATTTTCAGTGGAATCCCACTTGCGTTACAGGTATTTCTACATCATGATTCGACTTGACCTTATTAAAGCCAACACCCCTGTTTCTCTCAAAGAAAGCTCTCTCCGAGAAGCTCTCAGGTTGCATTATTTTATTACAAGGACATAAAGGAACAAGGTTGGGTCAAATGTTAAAAGATCAGAGCAGATCTTGCTCAGGAGAGTTGGCTCATTAGTCACAGACTCATTGTGACCTTCAAACCAATGAGGTAGATTCTTCTCTTAAAGAAAAGTGTGTCAGCTGCATGAGCCAGCCAAGTTACCGCTTCTCTTTGAACATGTGAACTTGTAAAAAGCGAATCAGAAATGCAGCTAAGCATGTCTATATGGCAGAGAAATCTGGGTTCACCAGGAGAAATGTACCGGGAGAAATCAGCCCCAGATTCAGGAAGCAAGTCCCTCATTGGCACGTCAGTGTAGAAATCAGTTTCCTGTAGAACGTCAACATAGTCTCACCTTATGCTGGCTGAGGCTGAAAGTGTAGTGATCTCAGGATGAGAGTTTCACTCTTTGGAGGATTCATTTCCCCTTGACGAGTTGCAAGTTTGTTCTTTATTTCAGTGGGATACTTGAATGGCTCAGTGGTAAGCGCTGTTCCCTGGTCGGGGCTCAGTATCGGGTCAAAGTTCGGGGTCGAGTTAAATCCTGTTCCTCACATGAGAAACACATGTCCCCAGCCTTTTGTTGATTTGTTGCTGCTGAATTTGCTCACTCTAAGAAATAAAACTACATTAACACCATCTACTTATGTCAACTGTTCCCACTAAAGTGGGATGAATAAATAGAAAACTAAAAAAAACTGTCTACATTAAATATCACATCCTGAAACTGAGTTTACTGGACTTGTGGTAAACAGTTTCTCTTTTCCAAGCACATTTAAGTTGTACTTATGTTGTAGGATTTTGTTGATTGAACTTAAGATAAGATAAGACTTTATTGATCCCACTTCAGGGAAATTTACTTGTTATATCAGCTCAATAGAATATATGCAGCAGTATATATAGCAATAGAGAAATAGAGTAAAATACAATAAAATCTGTAGCAATAGAAATTATAATAAACAGATTATGTACCGAAAGAAATAGGACACACACACACACACACACACCTACAAAATATTTAGCAGAAAGCTGGGTATATAAATATGGAAGTTGCACATATACAGTGGTGAAATATTGTGCAGAATTAATAGACATACCAGTGTTTCAAAAACATAGACCAGGTTAGGTACAGTGTATTATTTTAATTTGACTGTATTGTAAACTCTTAGATGGCAGATGGGATGAAGGACCTGGGGTAGAGTTCCTTCATACACAGTGGATGTAGCAGTCTGTTGCTGAAGGAGCTGCCCAATGCTCTCACTATGTCATGCAGAGGGTGAGAGGGATTCGTGGATGGATGTGAGTTTGGCCAACATCCTCGTCTCACCCACCTCCTCAGTGGAGTCCAGGGAACAGCCCGCGACAGAGCCAGGACTTCGTAACATGACTCCATCAAACTCTTTCAGTGTGAGAGATGGTCGGGTACAAATTAAATTGTATTTGATGTTTTTCTACAGTCCAGAAAATATCCTTTGTCACGTGCAAATGTTTTGAAAAAGAGGCGTTACAGAAACATACGAGGAAAAGATTTATTTGCACTGAGGGTGAGGCCCTATGTTAGGGGCAGATAAAAATAATAGGTGGGCAAGTTGGGAAAAACCAAGACCAGAGGTTAGAGCAGCCAACTAGTAACTGGGCTGGACTGAATAAATAGAAAACTGCAAAAAATTTCTGCATTAAATGTCATACCCCGAAACTGAGTTTACTGGACTTGTGTTAAAACTGTTTCACTTTTGTTGATTGAATTAACATGATTGAATCCTTCAAACCCTCTCAGTGTGAGAGATGGTCAGGCAGAAATTAAATTGTATTTTATGTTTTTCTGCTGTCCAGAAAACATCAGTTGTTGCGTGCAGATGCTTTGAAAAAGAGGCGTTATAGAAACATGAAAGGAAAAGATTTGTCTGCACTACTCAACAGGGACATTATGAAAAAAAAAGTGAAAAATCATGTATATGCTTTGCTTCCACAATTCTACTCTCTGAGTAGCCTACATTTTCTAAAGCAGCTACAGTGAAAAACAGACGAGTCTTAACATGTCTTATCCCAAGCATGACATAAAATGTTGTTAAACAAATGAGTTACTTACAATGTGTGAAAGGTCTGCAATATGAAACTTTCTCACTGTAAAAGCAAGTGCTCATATGAATCAGTTTCAAGTTATGTAAATGTATTTTATTTCAAAATCTCTACTTGCATTTTGTAGTTGATTAAAGTGGTTATTTTTGATCAAGTTGACCTTTTGACCCCACCTAAAACTATAATTTCAGAGTACTTGTTTCTTTTGTATATGTCTAATAGTCTGCAGTGGTCCACTAATATTGTACTGTCCACAGGGGGAGTGTCGATGAAGTTCTGGGACTGCAATATCAAATTAAGGACATGAGCTAAAATATCATTCATGCTCTATCATAGTGACTTGTTCTGTGTTTGTTCTACTATGTTCATAGTTCAGTTTTCCTTAAATTGGGTTTTATTTACCTCATGTGCAGCAAAGCTGACCATAGTAGCAAAAAACCCCCTCTTTAATATAGATGTCAAGCTGCCTTAAATTTCAGTATATGCATGTACTGCAGTATTTATTTTGAGAAATTATAGTTACATTTCTCATGCCTGCCTAAAGTAATAGAAATATTTCAGTTGATTTAATAAGCACTTAAATTTAACGCTAACTAAATGGTACATACAGCATCTCATGAAAATATATAACTTCTAAAAACATTTGACTTTTAAGTTTATCAACAAATAAGGCAATCAGTTGCCTTCTTTTTTGTTTTTTTTGAGTTGGGTCAACTTTATTTGGGTTTACAGTGTACTGAAACAGGATACCTGTAGTAACAACCAAACTTTCCTGAAAGTGATTTTTAGTTAGACTTCAATTAAAAAAAAAAAAACTTTAAGGAGTTTCACTTTTAGAAACACTTTCTTTATTAGCACAATAACACAAAAGCAGAGTGCGGCTGTAAAGAAGGAAATCTGAGGTTTCAAACATGTTTATTTTTTGTTTCATAAATAAAATACTTGAACAGTCTTTAAAGGTTTGAGGCACTTTGTTGTACGAAAACTGTGAAGGCAGGATTAACCATTACTATGAAAGCAATTTCAGAAACAGAAAAAGTAAATCATCTCCTCTAACATGCCAACACTTAGGAGCTCATTGAATAGCTGAGGATAGGATTTTTACTATAGCCTATCTCTATACTGTATGGTCCTAGTTGCAAAGCATGCATCATTTGCTTCAGATTGCATAAAATCAGTATTTAGTATATTTTCTATTCACTTACCTCTTTCTCTTTAAATGTGACACTGCAAAGCTTTGGAAAATAATAGAATAGATAAAGGCTTTGCACACCGTAACTGGCGGTCATCACACTAAGAAGATGAAAAACCTTCAGTGAAACAGACTTGTTTTGTCAGCTTTATAAAAAAAAAAAAAATCACATTTAATTTGCTTCAGGGGACACTCATCCATACCACATCCAGAAATACTTCTCCTAATATTAAACATGCATGTTTTTAATAACATTCATCATTCTTCAGAATGAGCCATTGTGCATGTGTAGTGTTTTTCATTGCATTTTCAAATTTGGATTGCAGGTCCAATTGTGCCTTTTCAAAGTAAAATTTCTTGGTAAATAAATGGTAAATAAATAGCTTGAAGCAGTCTGTTTATGCTTTGACATTTTAATTGGAAATAGAGTGGTTAATCTAAGTATGCATATGTTAACCATATCCAAAAGCTATGGCAAGCACAATATGACACACTACAGTAACAAGGAAGATTCATGATACTGGAGTTAATAATTTCTTCATGTTTTATTTTTTATTCCCAAAAACTAGGCCTACTGTGTACTTTAAATAATGAGATTGAAATTTCATTTGTTATTGTCCAAAGCTGTATCTCACACAAACACATACTCCAGCTGGGTCACTGTGCAGGTCTGGGGACTTTACAGTTTTTACTGTTATTTACTAAATTAGATTGATCTCTAGATCCAGACAGAAGTCTTTCCGTTCTTTACAATGGTTGCAGCCTTCTCTGTAGCTGACTTGGGCCTTGCTCCTTGTTTCTCTTGGACTGTATTGACACGATTCTGCTCTGCCATAGTGCCCCCTGACACAGGACTACTGTTTCTGGATATTTGTTGGTTGTTTTTGGTTTGATATGTTTGAAAGGCCATATCAAGCTGCTCCTGTGCGACGCGTAGATGCCGGTGCAGACTTGCGAGATCAGAGGGGATATTCTCATCTGGGCTGGTGCACTGCTGCTCCTGGGCCACATTGGCCATGTTCTGCTCGTGTGTGATGAGGCTGTTGGGGATCCTGCTAGGCTTGTCTGTCTTCATCACAAGATTGTACCCTGGAGGAGAGGCTGGGATGTTGCGAGAAAATGGGTAGCCATAGGACATCCGCTGGCCACGGTTCCTCTTCATACGAAGAGTATCCCGAAAAGTACCGATTCCCAAGTGAAGCATCTCACAAACATTTAGCACAAGACAAAGACAGCTTACCACATACATAATTAGGAGGAAGATTGTTTTTTCTGTGGGCCTGGAGATGAAACAGTCCACTCTGTGTGGGCAGGGTACCCTGTTGCATACATATGAAGGATTAACTCGAAAACCATAAAGGAGATACTGTCCAGCAAGGAAAGCAATTTCAAAAATAGCTCGTGACATGAGCTGGAGAACATAGATTCTCATCAGGCCTTCTTGCATTATTTTTCTGCGGCCATCATGCTTTGGTGGGTCTTTGGTAGTACTGCTTACTGGTTCAGGTTTGGCCTCCTGCACCTCCAGTGTATCCTCATAGATCATGGGCTCTGCATCGTCATCTTCCTCCTCCTCTAAGACATCCTGCAGATGGTGGCTCTCTCTCCATCTCAAGTGAGGGGGTGGCTTTTTGCGAAGCTTTTGCTGCTTCCTGCGCTCCTCCTCTGAACTCCGGGCAATCTTGTGGATGGCATAACCCATGTACATAATGGAAGGAGTGGAGATCATGATGATCTGGAAGACCCAGAAGCGAACATGCGAGAGGGGAGCAAATGCATCATAGCATACGTTGTCACAGCCTGGCTGCTTGGTGTTGCAGGTGAACTTGGTCTGCTCATCTGAGTAGATGGACTCACCTCCAACTGCTGTGAGCACAATGCGAAAGATGATGAGCACAGTTAGCCACACCTTCCCCACGAAGGTGGAGTGGTTGTGGATCTCTTCCAGGAGGCGAGTGAGAAAGCTCCAGCTCATGTTGCTCTAAGAACCTTTTCAACTAGAATCTGTTTTTTTTTAAAAAAAAGGGGGATAAAGAATTGATTACAATGTACGTAAGGACTTATACAAGAGATGTTTTGGACTTGAGAAAGCTATAAGATGATTTGAACAATTTAGATTTTAGTAAACTGTCATTTGGTAATAGGAATCACAATGAATACTATTCTTCTTACAGTTGAATTCCTTATATCAAGTACTTGCACTGATTATGTGAAGTTCTCTAACTAATATGGTTTTAATTAACAATTGAATTATTATTTACTCTTCTATATAAATATAAAAAAAATGCAAAGAAATGTGCAAAAATAGTAAAAAAAAAAAAAAGTCCACAGCTTCCCAGATCCCAGTAAGACACTGACAAGAAAACAAACCCAAAGGTATTTAAATTACTATCACTGAACACCAAAACATATGTATTGTCTTAAACTATAACTTAAAAGACTAACTGCTTACCAAAATTATATTCTTAAAACATGTTTTGCCCATGGACTGAGAAATATGGCATTCTTTTTCAACAGACTGAGTTATTACCAAGTATTTGTCTTTAATTTTGGGGTTCACTTAATAATCAGTTTAGTCTTTTATACAATTAACTTTATGAAAAAGCTGTTTCTCTGATTTTGTTGCTGTTGTAGACTTAACCAGTGACTTTGCAAATACACTTGCTGAAGCATACAGTATACTACTGTCATCATCACAGTAGGCTACTTCTTTGTGTAAAGGACACTTCTATTTTCAAGTGATCGCACAGCCACGAACAAGTCGAAGGCTTGTGTTGATGCATAGGGTAATGTCATCAGGACACTGAAACCATTGAAATGGTTAAAATAGTATAAAATAGCACAGGGAAGGTTAAAAGACAGGAAGAAAGCATCCCATCAGCCATGCACAAACCCACCAGCAATCATTTTGGTGAGACATTTCACCAACAAACAAGACTGATCACTACAAGAGAAGAACTCGAGTCAGTTCAGGCGCCAAAGTGTGACCCAGTCAGAGTGCCTCTTCAAAAACATACTGCGCGCTCTGCTTTAACACTCCATGTCAATAGTCCTACACAGACAAACAGATGATATGAGATCTCACAGTGTCATACTCTCCTCATAGCCAGCATCACCACTGACTCAGTGAGGCAGCTGTGATGGGGAGGCAGCATAGTACTCCTGTCCCTTCATTCATTCATTGTGCAGAGCTGCAGAGTTCATGTTGATCTCATGACTGCGACACTGCATTCCCTGACGTGTGATGTGCCATCTCCCCTGCCATCTGAGAGAACAGGAGAGGCTTGTTGCTCCGCCACAAGGCCTCCCCTCCAGATCCAGCACTGCTGACGCTAGGGAGGGGTAGAGCCTCATGGAGGCAGATGGCACCTATGGTGGGCAGTTCATGTCTGCCCCAGGATGGCATGACAGAAGGGCTGCTTCATGTAGGATGTAATGAATTTGCTGTGTATCGTAACATCAATCTTATTCTTACAACAACTCCTATACATGTATGCTAGCTGATGACGTGCTTTAAGTGTTTTAGTATCTGTAATGTCAGTTTCACAATTTCAGCCCAGTGTCCCTTGAGTAGAGGTTTAAATGTCTGCAGAACTTGCCTGGTTCAGCAACAGATTTTACTGAATATAATTTTTTTGGCTAAAAATAAATCTGTTCTACAAGTTATACAAGGCACCTAATGCCTTTTTTGCTGCAATAATTTTCAAATCGTGAAAAAAAGGGGCGAAGAGCTGCCATATTTTCTGGATGTAAGGGAGGGTACAGAGGTATTTAATGAGATAGTTAAGGGTAGTTATATAGGGATACATAGAAAATATTAAAATGTGTGGTTTATGCTCTTGATTTTTTTTAATAGCAATAAATCCTGTTTTTAATAAAACCATACTGGAATGGAGATTCAGGCTAAATTAGAATAATTGGAGAGTACATTTTTTGCCTGCCCTCTAATTGAGATATATTTTTCAATTTGTGGTTAGGTGTTACAATATAAATGCAAGTCACACCCAAATAAATTTTACACTGTAAAACAACTGCATATGTCAAACTATTTGATACATAAAGAAAGACTGATGCAATAGCATGAAATTGTCTTTCAGCTGAGTTATTTCAGGCACGTCCTCACAAATAGTTCACATTTTCAGCATAACAAAATGAGTATCCGCAGTGATGTGAGACTGTAGCTGAACAGATACTATCATACTGTTGATTTAGACTAAGAGAGAAAGTCAGCTAAAAACAACTCACCTGGAAAAGTTTCACATGTTTTCCCCATCCTGAAGGTCTCCTTTGCCCTCTCTAGATATCCTCTCTACAGTCTGATCCATGGAATACCACTTCCATCCTAATGTCCTGGCCTTCTCCGTCTTACTGAAAACTTCCAGAATCACAAAAAATAAATAAATAAATAAAAAATAAGAATAATGATGAAACCTGTTGAACTGGACTTTCTTTTTATCCCGTTTTTCCCACTCTGTTAAGAAGTGAGGTCTCGCCGCTGTGAATGCCTCACATTCTGGCTTGTGTCTGGTTTCTATTACACCAGCCTTCTGCCCAAGAAGGAAGTTAAAAAAACAAAACAGAAAGGCAGAGAAAAAATCCTCCTCTGGCAACTGACCCTCATCCAAGGGTTCAGACTTGAGGATATGGGACTGCAGATTGAAATGAACACCCAGCTGAGGGAGCGTGTTAATCTCAACACAGTCAACCTCCCCCCAATGCTCATGTGCAACATTTGTAACAGAGATGATGTGAGTATCTGTCTCTCTCTCTCTCTCTCTCTTTTCTCACTTTGTCTTCATCTCTATCCCTTTCTCTTTCCATCTATATACAGTAAGTATCTCAGCTTCTAGAAGGTTTATATTTTCATGCCCGGTCGTAATGATTTATGAACACCAATAGTTCTCTCAGTGAAAAAAAGCTGATATATATATATATATATATATATATATATATATATATATATATATATAGAAAACAATGTTATAGCAGTGGTTATTCCTAGAATATTATATCAATACTATATCAATACTATGATATGATATATCAATACTAATATAAGGGTGATGTTGTGATGATGATGTATTTAAAAAATAGTACTATGAAAGGAAAGTCATTCTATTTAATGAATGTAAATACAAATATGTATCATTATAAAAAAAAATTGTGATTATTTAAAAGGGTCATAAACTATTAGACCTAATAAAAAATTTTAAGTGAAATTAATGTAATATGATGCATTTTTTTTTATTTAAAAGGGTGCAAGCTTTGTTGTGAATAGTTTTCAGTGAAATAAATCAGTGTGAGGTCAGTGCAGTGAAAAAATACATTTAATGTCATTTAATTCAACACATAACTTACTGCTTGTGAAGTAGTGGTTTTGCCATAATAAATCATTTACTTACCCTCAGCAACTGAATTTAACAGAAAGAAAAGAATAAAAGACAAGTTATTTTTCTTTTAAAATGATATCATGTTAAAATCACAATCAAATTACTACATTTTTGGAGTCACATGTGGACTCCATTTGAGATGGAAGCAGAGTACTCTGCTCCAGAAACCTACACTATTGGGAGAAGTTTGCCTGTAAGATTTTCTTTCAGCTTTCCTTTCTTTTTCTATTTTTCTGTCATAGTTTTATTATGTCAAGAAATCTAAATTACTTTATGCTTAGAAAGATTTCAAGGTTGGGTTAAATTACACCCTTTCAGTAATATTAAACATGTGGCCTGTCTGGCAGGACACAGGAAAAAATTCCTGTGTGTGAAACCTACCTCCTAAATTGCTTGTTATCTCAAGTTTATTTCCACGTTCTGTTTTCCAGCCTGAGCTGTTTCTTGTTTGGATGTAGCCTGGTAAAAATCATACAAAGATGTTACATCTGAAATACTTTAACACTTGGAAGGGGAAAGGGTCTCATGCTAGACTACTTTTTGTTGATTTTTTTCTCTCTGCTTTTAACCCACTTGGCAGCACTTCATCGTACAGTCTGCATCTTATGTTGTAATTTCTAAGGATGCTCCGATCCAACTTTTTCCAGTTCCAATATGATACCTTGACTATTACATGAAAAGCTGAATTGCACAAGAGCCACAAGATTTTTTGTTTTGAAACCTACTGAGGTAATAGTGCAAAAGATTCAGCATCAAAATATATTTAAAGTAGCTAAAGTACAAGTACATATAAATTATATTATTAGATCATAATTACTGATTTATTAATGTGTATATCACTTTAATTTTGCAGCCGGAGATGAGGAGATGCCCCCTGCTCTGGACATGCCCCAACAACAAGTGTTACATCAAACCTCCCAGTGTTAAAATGTTCATAGAAATGGGGAAATTGTAATTGCTCGTGCTCTCGGACGGACTGAAGTAAGTTGCCTGATATCTACTGGTAGCAACTGGCTACAAAATCCTCTCAGAGACTGTGTATCTTATTGTGAGACTGGATCTACAGTCATGCCCAGATCATCATTTGGGCACAAATGTTTGGTGTGCCCTAGCCAACTTGTTTTGATGACCAGACTTTTTTACTTTCTTCAGTAATCAGACATATCATACCAGAATGGGGACATGCATGTACACAGAATACCTCTAAAGTACTTTATATTTCATGGAAACTGAAGCAGCCAGAGGGTGTTCATGTTTTTTTACAACGATAATGCTATGTTTAATCTATGTTTTCACATGCACACGCACACCTGCTGTTGTCTTCTTCCTCTCTCATTCTGTCTCTGTCTCTCTGTCTGTTTAGCTGGTGATCTCCTCCTTTTTTTCCTCCTTTCAGTGTCTCTAACCCTAACACTGTGCTTTTATCCTTTTTCTTGATCTCATGGATTGGATACTATTCTGCAAAGAATAAAAACTCATCAAATCAAATTGTTAAATGGTATAGCAGGCTGAGTGGTGAAGCAAGGTTACTCTTGGACTCTACCAGAGTAACCTTGCTTTATTCAGAGTTCAAAAATAATTGAACTTTGGATAATGCAACTCTTACTTTTCTAGTAGGCTTTGATCAAGCCTTTCAATTCATCCATTGTCTGAAACACGCCATTTTAGTTCCTCTTCCTTTAAGGCCACCTTCCCTTTAACACAGCTTTCTTGTGATTGGCTGTCTCTCGCAAACAAATGACTTGAACAGGTGAGCACGTGGGGTTTCTGTGGTCACAGCCAGAGGTGTTTCTCTGAGATGACCAAGTGTAAAAAACTTTTGGCTTACAGGTTTTAAGAAAGGTGCTGCACTTGTAAGCAGAAGAAATATTATTCAAATGCTTCCAGATACACATTTGGATGTATTTGGTGATTTTTGCTGACACTAGAAAGCCGATACCCACAAAATTTAAAAAGTAAAACTGTTCTACTGACCGCTTCAATTTTTGACCATGATGCTAGTAAACAAAAATATTTTTAAAATTTATAATGTAATATAATACATATATACTGTATTATATAATATTAGTTTTCAAAAACATAACAAAATAAATACTCGATACTCCACGTTGATTTTGACTTTTACATTGCCTGCCATTCACATGTAAGCATACACTAAAGCCAAGAGGTATTTAAACACGAACTGATTTTTTAAAATGCTTGGGAAAGTTGTGATTTTGTCTTTTTTAATCATTGAAGTTAGAAATTACCTGAAAGTTGGTCAAAGCTAATGTAAGCAAAATTATAATTTTAGAAGGCTTTTGCCTACCTGACATCTTCAGGTGATTTATTCTGAAAGAACAAAAAAACAAAACCAAAAAACAGCAGATTAGAGCCAGTTTGACCTGCAACCTCATGAGAACTGCTATAGAAAATGATAAAAAGTGATTTGTTCATCAATGCTCTCCAAATAAATTAAAGTGATGAAAAGCTCCTCTGAGTCAATTTCAACATTAAAACAAAACATTTCTTCCAAAAATATAATGTACCAATACCACACCACTTTATGTGCATTGTAAATTGAATGACCACATTAAAAAATACACATAGTTTATTTCTTACTTGAATGAAGTTTCTTGGTTTATATGAGATGTTCATACGTTCATATGATGTTCAGTGAACACTAAGTAAATGCTCAATGAAGTGGTATAAATACTGCAAAAGTAGTATACCCAGGGTGTGTACATGTACTTTGCACAGCTGTTTATGGTTTGTGACAACGAAGAAAGGAAGTACAAGAATAGCAACAGATGACTGGAAGGTGCATAAAAATCCTTAGAAATAGCCTGCAAAATATTGGAAAAGATTTTCAGTAACGTAAGTTTTAAGGCGATAATAGTCACAGAACCACTCACAATTAATCATGATTAATGGTATTCATCATGCCCTGGATTCTTTTAAAGCTAAAATAAAATGTGATTAGTACATGGTGCAATAGCAAGTTGTTAGAATTGTTTTGGATTTAAGCAACTGAGCATCCATAAACTCTTTTTGGTTGCAGTGAAACCTTTCTTCCAAAACAGCTCTATGCACAAGTTTCTATTAGTGTACAGACTGAACACTTCAATGCTGCCACTGATTATTTCATAATATTGAGATGATATAATAACAGGTAGAACTGGCACCTTACTGTGTTCTGAAAGTTTCATTTTGAGCCCACCACTTTAAACAGAAAGTCAAAGCAAAAAGAAGATCACATGACATTTTATTATTCTTCTGAAATCTAAACTATAGGTAATAATCAACCATTTTATGGTTGCAAATGATGGATACTGATGGACAAAGTTAAACAAATGAAACTACTTCAAAACCACAGAGGTAGGAGAAAGAGAGAAGGCTATATTATAAATGTAGGAAGCCAGTGGAAACAGGAAGTCTGCAGGAAATGGAACAGTTGAGAGAAATATTGATGACTTCTGATAAGTCAACTTTTTCAGTATTTTTCAGTGTGACAAAATGTGGTAAAATTGGTTTTAATGTTCAAATGACAACATGTTATCTAAAAGCAGTAAACAAACATGCGCACACAGTATCACTTATCAACTTTAATATTTTTATCAGCAGTGAAGACATACAGTAAGAAATATCTGTCAGTGGTGATTAGAAATGTCAAGACAATTTATAAATACTGCAGATCTGAAATGCTTCATAGGCTTCATTGTTTTAATGAAATGAATGAACATGGTTTAGAAAGATCTATATTGGGCACAATCTACCACAAATTTAAAACCCAACCTCCATTTTATGACCAAAGGAAATTCTGGTTGCCAGCAACTTTGCCTCGAATCCTGTTACACTCCTGTGTCTACTGCCAGACTGACTGTAGTCAGTTACTGGACCAGCAGAGGCTGAAGCACTGGCTATTTCTGCTGTGGCATTCACTTTGGCACCAAGAGATGCCACAGAGGCTTCAGCTCCTGCACAAGCGTTGGGCCCTTCAGCCTCAGCATTAAAAATGCTCCATTCAGCACAGGCATGCCCCACTCCTGCTTAAGCATACCCTCCTGCTTTAGGAAGATGTTTCCTAGGATTGTCCTAAAATCCACCTGCAAATGTTCCAGCTTTCTTGTAAGTATTAGCAAAAGCATCACTGGAGCAATCAAACTTGTCTATTCTCTCCACTAACCTAGCACAAACGTTAGCAGTTCTTGTCCACCTGCTCGTACAACTGCATGGGCTGCAAATATTGAAACATATCATCTTTGTGATATAAACTATAAATTTTAACAGGCTCATAAACAATTAGACTTAATCGGAAATTAAATGTGCAATCAGCTTTTTATTTCAAATGTAGTCTGGAAATGTAACCTGTGTTTTTAATTTAACATGAGAATAAAATACATCACATTCACATTCTCACAAAAAATACAATTAGAAGTGGAAAAATTACATTTAATGTCATTTAATTCAGTATGTAACTTAAAGTAAGTTGATATGTAAAGTGACACCTCTGTATATTTTTTTTTTACATCCAAACATTATGTTCATTCTTACAATATCGCAACAGCAACAACAACAAAAGAGTTTGCACTACTCCTGTGCAATCTCAGTCTTATTTTCTATTTTTCTTTAATTTAACTTAATTTTTATTTTTTATTTCTGTACCTTTATCGCAGTTGTATATAGAAATTTTTGCACTACCTCACAGAACACTATGGGCCTGTGGTAGTTTTACTTTTACTTGTGGTTTACTTTATGTTGGTTTTTATTGTTTAACCTGCTGCTATAACACAGTAATTTCCCTTGTGGGATCAATAAAGTATCTATCTATCTATCTATCTATCTATCTGTCATGACTATGCCTGTGAAGCACTTGTTCTCCCATAATAAATAATTTACTTACCTTTTGAAAGAAAGAAAAGAAAGAAAAGTTTTTTAGGCAAGTTTTTTTTTCTTAATCCCATCAAACTCATAATTTCTGCTTTTTCTGAGTCACATGTGGACTCCATATGAGATGGAAGCAGAGTACTCTGCTACTGAACCCTAGGCTATTGAGATAAGTTTGCCTTTAAGGTTTCCGGCCAGCTTTCCTTTCTTTTTCTGTTTTTCTGTCATAGTTTTATTATACTAAGGAATCTAAACTACTTGTTCGGGTGTAGAAAAATTTCAAGTTTGGGTTAAAATACACAGTTTCAGGAATGTTAAGCATGTTTTAGAGGGCCTGTATTGTAGAAGCCACGAAAGAAAAAAATGTGTATGTATGGAACCTACCTCCTAATTTACTTGTTATCTCCAGTTTATTTCCACATTCTTTCTCTCAGCCTGAGCTGCTTCTTGTCTGGATGTAGCCTGGAAAACAGTATACAAAGATGTTACCTTTGAAAGTCTGTAACACTGGAGGAGAGAGGGTCTCATGCTGGACTACTCTGCTAATTTTCTTCCAATGCTTTTATCCCACTTTAAATATTTGAAATATCACTAAGGCAAAAGATGTGATCATAGTTTTTAGAACTTGTACTCATACACAAGAGGTCATGTCCATTAAGGGTCAGATGGTGAAATGTTTTCAGTCATACAAATATCTTGGACAATTATTGACTCAAACCTGAACTTTGATGCAAACTGTGAAGCTGTGTGCAAAAAAGGGCACCAGCATCTGCCATATTTGAGGAATCTTTCTTATTTTCACATTGATAAAACCATGATGATTTTATTTTATTGGACTTTTATTGAGTCTGTGTTGTCAAATTGTTAAATGGTCTAACAGGCTGATTGGTGAGCCGCAGCTGAAATCAGCCTTCCTTTATACCAGACAATTACAGCGGTTGGCTGGGTTGATTTTGCTTGATGACTCTCATCCTTTGCACAGGTAATTTCGGTTTCTTCCTTCTGGAGCTTAAGGTCCCAAAGTGCAGAACAACATGGTATAAAAAAAGTTTCCTCCAGCAGCCATCACTCAGATGAGTAAACATAGCTTTGATACACTATATTGCCAAAAGTATTCAGTCACCCATCCAAATCATTGAATTCAGGTGTTCCAATCACTTCCATGGCCACAGGTGTATAAAATCAAGCACCTAGGCATGCAGACTGCTTCTACAAACATTTGTGAAAGAATGGGTCGCTCTCAGGAGCTCAGTGAATTCCAGCATGGTACCGTGATAGGATGCCACCTGTGCAGTAAGTCCAGTCATGAAATTTTCTCCCTACTAAATATTCCACAGTCAACTGTTAGTGGTATTATAACAAAGTGGGAAGGATTGGGAATGACAGCAACTCAGCCACGAAGTGGTTGGCCACGTAAAATCACAGAGCGGGGTCAGCGGATGCTGAGGCGCATAGGTCGCCAACTTTCTGCAGTCAATAGCTACAGACCTCCAAACTTCATGTGGCCTTCAGATTAGCTCAAGAACAGTGAGTAGAGAGCTTCATGGAATGGGTTTCC